>AYEL01059851.1:0-15982 GCA_000484575.1 Olivierus martensii | reverse complement strand
TTATTAAAATTATAATAATTTAATTTAAAGAATTCTTAAATTTATTAAAATTTAATAATTCATGAAAGTTTAATAAAGATATACCTTTTGTATTTCTTCAAAAGTATTATCTTCACAGCTATAAATTTCTTCTTGTTTGCTATCATTAGTATCAATTATTTCACCTTCTTCTTCAATACTGTTTTCTAGAATACCACCGAGATCTACACTCTTTCCCTACACGACGCTCTTCCGATCTTAAATATTTTAATAAAATAGAAACATTAACATCACATTATTATATATTTTTATAATTAATAAAACAGTTATAAAATAAATATTCTTGTAATAATTATAATGCCTTAAATTAAATATGATAAATATATATGTGCTCCTCAAGTTACAAATATTCATATTTTATAAATATGAAATTTCAAATAAAACTACACAATAGCCCTTTTGCAGTCCAAAGATTTTTATTCAGAAATGCTTTAAACGCTCTTGGCGTCTTAGATTGTAACAGCTGAGGAAGACGCCAAGAGCATTCAAAGCGTTTCTGAATAAAAATCTTTTGACTGCAAAAGGGCTATTGTGTAGTTTTATTTGCTTTATGGTGCAGTCTGAATGAAAGTTTAATATGAAATTTCATTTTCCAAATTTCAGGAAATTTCAAAAACTCTTCAATAATTTTAAATATAATAATAATAAAATGCTTTAGCAAACAATATAATGTAAAATTACAAGTTAATGAACATATTATGACAATATTTCAAGACGGTGACAATTAGACCAAAATATCCTTACTTTATAATTTTTGTTCAAATCTGTGAAATAAGAAACTTCTAATTAAACTTCACTATAATTGTGAAATATATTACAAAATACAATATATAAAGTCAGGGCTGCCAAGAGAGGGTGATATCCGAGACTTTTGTCACGGACCTGACATCGAAAAGGGCCCAACTGTCGGGACATAACGTGTCGGATAGTTTGTAGATCACTGCTAGAATGAATTGTCTACCATCCAAAGCAGTTATGCCAAAATAAACTATTTTATATATAACAGCATTTTGGTAATTGAAGGTTTTAACGTTTATCGTACACTTTTTTTAAATAAATGTTTAATGTTTTATATAACTTTTTATTAAATCAAAGTGATGCACTTTCTTAAATGGGGTCTGGACCACAGACTTGTCATAGGCCTGAAAATTTCTCTTCATTTATACGTTATGTACGAAGACAAAGTGGAAAGGTACAACGTTATGGTTCTGATGTGTGGTCGCTTTGAAAGCATTGGCAAAAGTAAAGTGGTTGAGTTTTTGCGCTGTCCTCTTTTGGGGTGGCCTCTATTTTTTCTCCATCGAAATTGGGGTGACCAATAGAGTATAAAGTTAAAAAAAAGTATTGAAATAACTTTATGGGTGGCCCTGCATAAAGTTATTTCAATACTTTTAGAAGCAAAATAACAGCAATATCTGAGTTATAAACAAAACTTATGCACAGATTATGTTCATAACTTGAGGACCTCCTGTATTTAAGTCAAAACTTACTTGTTAGTTATAATTACTACTGTAATTCAATTTTTTTAGTTAAAGCATTCAATTCAACAGCTCTTTGAACAGAAAAAAACAACTTTTTATTAAATAAAATGTTTTCAGTTTACTTGAAGATCACCTTCAATACATCACATGAAGGCTAAGATTTTTGAATTATTGTTCAACAAAAAAATTTAAATTTCAAAACAATGTTCTCATGAGTTCTTACAAAAATATTTAGTCTCACATACATACATTTTTGTTACATACTAGTTAATAAATTAAAAGATATTACACATTATAACATATTAGATTAAATAAATTATAAATTATAATATATGAAAATAAATCTGAAGTAAACAATATCGGATTTCTTATACAATAAGGAGCCATTACAGATAATACAAATTTTATTCAATAGAATTCTATATGTTTTTCCCTGTAGTTAAAAAACGATTTCATACAAAAACATACATTTTTTTTCAATTCACTGTTTGATTATTACAGAGAATTTTTAATGCACCACTTCCAATAAACAGAAAAATGTTCTGATAAATTATTGTTAACAATGTTATATTTAAAGCCTTTTTGGCTATTTCTGAAGCTTCTGAAGTACTTCCCTCACATATTTTTAGTTTCATATTTTATCCCGATGTACATGATAATTATATTCATATGCCTTGTTTGTGAGCACTGTCTGATTCTTTCCCAATCTGATATCCACTTTATGCTCCATTAATTTAGTGTGTAGGTTCCTCACTGTCCTACCTACATATTCCTCAGAGATAACAACAGTATGATTGTACATAGGGATGGAATAAACTCTGGACATCCTAATACCCTTCATCTTATCCTTTTCATTTCTTAAGAGAGAAAAAACATTGGCTATCTCATATAAGACAATCTCTTTCTTATTTATTTAGCAACTCTCCTAATTGACCTATCTGTATTTGGATCATAGGTTATATTAATATAATGTTCATCTTCCTGTACTTGTTCTTGGTTACTCATTCCTGGGCTATCTACAAGTGATTTGTTATTTATATTATTCAGGATATATCTTTATAAATACCATACATAGTGCAATAGGCATAACTGCAACTATAATCATGTTCTAGTACAGTGGTTCTCAACCACTGTGCCACGGCACACTAGTGGGCTGCCAAACCTTTCATGATTTTAAAATTGTGCTGAATTTATTTACTCCTTTCATGATCCATGGTGTGCCACAAAAAATTAAGAATAAATTGTAGTATGTATAAGAATTGTGTGTATATAATTATATGAATCATATATATTAATAGTGAAACGTGGTTAGCTGGATATCCTTTTTGAAACCACTACCAATTCCTATAAATAGGGTATCATTAGAAAAATTTAACCCTCGAATTTCTACGACAGCCAAAATTTTTTGTTGTTATCAATAATTTAAAAATTAAGGAATTAAAATTATAGTTTCTCTAAAAAGACAAATCTGCAGGTGGCGCTATAACTTAATAAGAGTCGCCATTTAATGATTCTGTGTACAAGTATGTCTGTAATCTGAATACATTCAGATTACAGACATACAGTAATAAGAATAAATATAATAATCTGTTAATAAAAATTCGTTGTTAAATCTAGATTATTATTTAAAATATTTAGGTGTATTGCCAAATTTAAAATTATTAAAAAGTGTTTCTCAACAGAAAAAAAGTTGAGTACCACTGTTCTAGTATCTTATTGAACTTTCTATCTTTTTGCACAGTACAATGAGTATGTGGTGACCCCCTACAGTCGGGTCAAGAAAACCACTTCTGGTTAAAGAAAGTTCGAGAAGGTCAACCATGTGAGGTCAACAGTTTAAGAAACAGACCAATAGAGGTCACCCCAATTTCGGAAGAGGACAGCGCAAAAACTCAACCACTTTACTTTTGCCAATGCCTTCGAAGCGACCACACATCAGAACCATAACGTTGTACCTTTCCACTTTGACTTCGTACATAACATATAAATGTATATATATATATATGTATATAATAAATTAGTTATAAGGTAGAGATGTACATTTCCTCTCCATGTATAGTCTTTTAAAGAGGGTACATTTTTATAACTCATTGGGTTCTCAGATTAAACAGGTATAATAATAAGCAAGTAGCAGATTTCCTATAGACATTCATAAGATATCCACTCCTTGAATATGTACTTCTATATCTAGGTAGTGAGCTTTGTGTTGTAATTTGCTTCAATTTTAACTTCAGTCCAGGGCACTATCAGTTAAGACTTAATCTGTTGTTCATTCGTTCATAGTATATAGAGGACATCAACATAACTTCACATATAGCTTCATGTTAGGTATAAACTGGCTTAAAACTTGTTTTCTTATTCCATCATCAGTTTTGTGATGACACCTGCTATAAGGCCACCAATAGGAATACCTTTCTGCTGCTTATGATGTTTTCCTTTATATATAAAGTATGAATTATATGCTATTAGATGACAAATTTCTCTTAAAATACTCATCTTAGACTGAACATCTGGCACATGTTCCAACATAAACTTATACAGTAAAAAACAGGCTGGAGCATCTCCACAAAGGGACAAGAATTCATAATCTAGGATCATAATTACCTCTTCTGGTAAAAAGCTCCATTAATCTTTTGATAAAATCTTCTGAAGAGCTTATAAGGATAATGTCTTGTCCAACATCACCCTAATGCTGATAAGTTCATAAAGAACATATCAGAATTAGGCTGACAATAGGTCTTTTAATTTTTAAGTTAGATGCATTATCCCTATAAGCTTTGCAGAAGATTACATACAAATAACATATGCAAATAACCTTGGGATAGTTGGGGACATAACTTTTCTCACTTTACAAAAGTCAAGAAACATATTAGAATTCATTAGTTTATTAATTCTCTTAGCTATTTAATCAGTTGAATTATAACTAAGCTCATCAAAGAGAAAGATTAAAAAATCATCAAGGAGCATTATATATTGACCATCATTTATAAATACAATTTTCTTCATTTTGTCATCCTTTGTATAGACAATATTTTTTCTTCCATCTACTGTCTAACATAATCTATAGTGACCAGCAATCTCCTCTTTTCTTATTTCCCTTTATATCACATGTTTCTAATATTATATTTAATTATATCTCATTTTATCCTTTCTCTATCACATTCATCTATGGTAATAACACTCAGTCTACTTCCAGAGCAAGATCCATAGGATAAGTATCCTTAGGTAGTGTACAAATAAGTCTTTTACTTATTAAGTTAGATACATTATCTGGGATTTCTAGAGTTCCTACTGTCACAATCAAATCTCCCTTTATAGTGCTCCTTTGTGGTTTCTTTAACTGCTTACAAAAATATCTATTACATCTTCCTCAAATATCTCTGGTATAAAGCCAGTTATTTTTTAAGTGGTTTCAACTTGGATACTTATAGCATAGATATCATCTGAAATGTCTATCTGATACTTTAAAATGCAATTATATTTCTCTTCATTAAGTTTATTCCTTAAGTGAAGTATCTTTTCTAAATCATTAATTGCATAAGTCAAGAATCTCTCCTTTGTATCTTTAATTATTTTCTTATTTTTAAGAAGTAAGAAATCCTGAATATCAACATTGGATATGCAGTATTAAGTCTACATTATTTTAAGAACACCAGAGTCTGTTCAGTTCTACAAAGCTTCTTCTATAAAATTTTTACAGTTATCCTTATAATCCATTGCTGGCTCAGCATTGGATCATCATTAATTCAAAGACTACCTGCAATTTAATAGCTCTTCTAGCAGATAAAAACAATTTTTTTTATTAAGTAAAACATTTTTAGTTTACTTGGTCTCTAAGTAGATCAAAACATTTACTTAATAAAAAACTGTTTTTTTATATGCTAGAAGAGCTACTAAATGGTTTGTTTACATTTCTATTTCTTTATGGAATTTTTAATTATATACTCTAATTTTCCATATAATATGTCACATTTCATTTGCAATATTTATTCTAGAATTAATTTTATACTTGCAAAAAAATTATCATTTTTGAAATTAGAGTTTTTATTCCATTAGAATTTACAATCACTTTTAAGATTACTTATTTTATTAAATGATTAAATTTTAAATTTATTCTTTAAATAATAAATAATCAACATAATTAACAAAATACCTTTTCCTTTAATAAAACATGTTATAGAACTATCAGGAAAATTGTTTCCTTCAAAATTCACAGTTACTTTTTCGGCATCATCATTATATGGTATTCGAACAGGATTCATACTTGTGATTTCAACTAAAATATAATAAAATTAGTCAGATGAAAATTTTCTAACACTTATATGAAATTGAAAACAGTAAAATTACAAAAACATTAATTCAAAATCAAAATTAAAATTGCAATTTATGCTTATGAAAATATTTAATAGTTAATCCTAGCAATAAAACTCATTTATTGAAATCAGGGCAATGAATTATAATTGAATAAAAATGAAATTTCTGTCAATCATTTGAATCAGTATTGAATTTCAATTTAATGTTTACTTTCATACAAATTCAACTATTAATATTGTTTAATTGTAAAATATCAAATGAAAGACTTTTATATTAAAATAATTGATAAAATATAGAAAAATTCAAATTTCAGGAATAAAACTAATTAGAAATTATAATGTACACATTGAATGTATTAGAATAATGAACACTGAACTGGCAATTTTATTTGATAGTTCTACATACAGTGCCAGATTTGCTTCATTTATGCACCCAGGCAGAAAATATTAATTATACTTTCTCTCACATAGTAAAAAAAATAATAGCGAAGAGAAAAACATTATTTAAAAGAAATACAACTAGATATATTTTTATTATTATAAATTATACATTTATCTATAATACAAAACCTTATATAAAATTACAAAGCAGTGAATTGAAAAAACTAGCACAAGAGTGCAGAAATTATTTTATTTAACAAATGTTTTCAACCCTCCATCATCAGGTCTACTACTAACATTTTACAAGACAAACTTATACTGATTTCTTTTCTCCCGTTTACACATGCGTGGTGAAAAAACGGACATACAATACATCAACATATAATTGTAAACACCTATCAACGAGGGTGTCTAAAGCTGAGTTGATATTTGACCCAGATTTAAATAGCCAAAACATGTAAAAAACGTTTATTAAATAATATAATTTCTGTAATCTTGTGCTAGTTTTTCAATTTACTGATTTGCAGTAGTACAGAAGCAGAAAAAGCAAAGAAATAAAATTACAATTTGTGTATCATTTTCTTTGAAAAATAATGAAAAATTTCCTGAAAAATATAATAATTTTTTACAAAGTCCAAACTAGCTTATTTGACTTTAAAAGAAAATTATATAATTTAATTTAATTTATATATATAATTTTCTTTTAAACTCCAATTAGCTTGTTTGGACTCTGATTTATATTAATTTAGAACCTAGTTGTTAATTTAATAAATTTTTACTGATTATAAATTACTGAAAAGAAATATATCACATATCTACCATCCATACACAAGTCAAATCTATTAAAAGTAGAAACAAGAGTGATATGTAAACTCTCAATAAATGTCAATTCATGTGTAAGTTACTAATAGTTTGTCACATTTATGGAAAATAATAAAATAATGTGCTCAATTTACTTGAAAACATAGATGCTACCATGCCATTTTAGTATCAAAACAATATCTATGTGCTGGGGGCGAAATGTTCCGGGGGCGAAATGATCTGGGGGAGAAATGTCCTGGGGGCGAAACGTTCTCTGGGCGAAATGTAGGGGGCGAATTTTCCGTAAACCCATACACATAGCATCAGTATGAGTTGCTACAGAAAGAAAATAATATGTTATTACGAAATAAAATTAATTTCATATTATTGATTTTAAATTCTTTAACATAAATATTGGCAACCACTTACCGAACATTACAGTTAGAAAAAGTGCAATGAAAACGATTCCGTAGAGGAACTTCATTTTTAATAGAGTTCTGTAACAAAAGAAAAAATTCAATAAACATTATTAAAGGAAATTTTTTAAAATATGACATTTTATGAAAATATCATTCTTATTAAATTATTTTCTGATTTAATATTGTTTTAAGAAAGAAAAAATTCTTCTGTAGATCACATCGGTGAGTAATGATTTGCAGAAGAGTTAATTAATATATCAAATTTACCGATTTAAAATTAACTTACATTAGCATTAAATATGTTAAATACACAGAATTTTGAAATGCTTTCGAAAATCAAATTCTTAATAAAAATATTTAAAACTAATATTACCTTTATAACAAAAGGAACAAAGTTTTCACAATTAAGAAAATGTTGAAATTATACTTACTTGGTATATTATTGCAATATGAATAGTGAATAGAACAGACTCCTATTCATATGAAATTTGCAGATATAAATTACACTTTACTGTCCAATTAAGTACCTTAATATTAAATGAATACTTTTATTTTATCATCTTTTCGGGAAATAAAACATTTTATTGATAATTATAGTAGTTGATTTTATTTGATTTTAATTTCACTGCGAAACTTTTTCGCTTAATTATAGGCCTATAGTATATTACTAAAAATTGAAAATAACGTAAATTTATAATTATTTAATCCATCTTTTATTCAAGTATGCTATTAGAAAACAATTATTTTTTAAATTTTATAGTGGCTGTTTAAACAATATAAAAATGCTTTATAAAATTAAATAATGCTATCTTAATTTAATCTGTAACTTTTATTTATTTCTTAAAAGATAAAGTTTTTGAAAGTTAAAAGTAAATGATAATTTATCTTTCTATCCATTTCCATTGTCTATTATATACAATATGTATTTGATGTAATTATTATATGTATAATTAAAATTTATTCGATTATGTTAATAATAGTAAACTATATTACATATTAATAGTGAAATGACATCAAACGTATAGATGGATAAATGCGACTTTATTTAAGAGATGCTGCCGAACGGTTAGAGTAACGGCGGGAGAATGACAGTCCCTCACCCCGATCTCCTTTCCAACGCTCCCACACTACGGCAAAGGAATGCAGGGGAGGCTGACAAACAACAACATAAATAACCACTTGACATTAGGTGCACACCTGCGGCAAGGGGACCGTTACATCCCCCCGACTTTAAAATCCATCCAAGTCGAATAATATTTTTGATTCTCTTCTCAGAAGGCATTACCTCGTGCGCTCGAAATAGTGACGCAATTTCGATGCATGTGCAGAAAAAAGAGAAGGGTACACATCCGCACTGTACTTTTCTGTTCGGACTCGATCCAATTGATAGGTCTCTGGTCCGACCTTGGCGATCACAGTGAAGGGTCCGTCCCAGGCGGCGTTTAGTTTGGTATTATGCGGGTGATTCTCGGGTACCTTTACGAGTATTTTTTGGCCTGGAAGGAAGTCCGAACTGATACGGTGTTCGTCGTAGCGCTCTTTGCGATTCTCTTGGTGTCGTTTAGATCGTGTCGTTGCCTCCGTTCGAATGTCGTCTATATTTCTATTTTTCGGGAGGTTCCGCCCGAAATGGAGACTCTCGAGTGCGAATCCAGTTGCGGTGTGCGTCAACGAGTTGTAGGTTCGAATTGTGGAACCAAGTGCCGCCGGCCATCTCATGCTCGGATTATCGATTAGATGTAAGATTAGGTGTCCAATAATTGTTCCATTCGTCCTTTCGCAGAGGCCGTTCGCCAGCGGATGGTAGGTAGAGATATAGGATATCCGTATCCCATTCGAAGAGGCAAAGTTTCGGAAACGATTGGAGCGAAAACTCGTGGCATTGTCAACAATAAGTTTCTCGGGCTTCCCCATCTCGGCTATTGCTTTTCGGAGGACACCAATAGCTGCTGCGGCAGTATTCGTTTTCGTCGCTGAAGCCCAAACATAGCGGCTCTGATGATCGACGATTAGTTGTACGTACTTGGCGGCTGTGTTTCTGGCATCCGAACCTATAATGATAGTGTCCATCGCCCATATTTTATTCGGCACTGCCGGTGTTTCGATGGGTTGCAGCAGATCTGGACGAGGCTTATTCAGTGGTTTGACAACCTGGCAAGCGTGACAGCTTGGAACGTATGATCGGACGTACCCGTCCAATCGGGCCACCAATATGTGTTGTATACTATATATTTTATTCGCCTCTCACCCGTACAAAGAAATTATATAATTATTCATCATGACATAAACTACTATATGTTTATCCAATATTATGTTGTAATAATAAGTAATATTTAAAATCACACAAAAAGCAGTACTATATACAAATTTTTTATTTGTTGCAATTTTAAATGAAATTAAGCCACGTTGCATTATTTCAAATGCATTTTAAGTCTCTCTTCCTTCGAAATTTTTTGTCGCACTATGTGTGATTATTATAACATTGTTTTCCAAGCTGATCGGAGAAACAATTTGGATTGGCCAAACCTGTTTTATAATAAATGTATTTTCATATGTTACATTAATCTTTATTTCTTTAACAGTTACACATAAATATTTTATATTTTATTTTTATAACTAAAACATTGTTTAGTCATAATGATGTAAGCATTAACCATTTTAAGAGTGATATCATAATTTACAGAACTCTTCCCCCTTATGTCATTTACTTCTCAAATCTATATTCTACCCTCAAAGCATGACATAAATTATGGATTCTCCCTAGGTAATAAATAAATAATACTTAAAATAGCATACAAACAAATAATATACATAGCATATAGAAAATTTCTATTTTATTGTTAAATCTGTTCTTATGCCACATCATAATCATGACAATGCGAATGTATGGACAAATTAAAATGGTGTCCACACATTCACATTAAAAATTGGTATCCAGCATTTCCTGAATGGACAATACCTTTTTAACATGAGCAAAATAATTAAATTCTTAGGTAAATTAAACAAAGAGCATGCATGCAGAAAACCAGCATGTGTTAAATAAGTGCTGGTTTTCTGCATGTGTGCATGGTTTTTTGTACTATGCCAGTAGTCTCAAATTCAAATTTCAAGTGATCTGAATGCGCAATTTGTAAGGAAACAAAGGGCCGAATATTTTTAAGCAAAATTACAGTGAAAGGAAAATATTTTACTGATGCAACAGTTACTGATAGCACAGCATAGGTTGAATACAGTACACTTTAAAACTTTAGATTGTTATTTTATTAACTTTAATTATAATAATTTTCCGACTGAATATGTATTTAAACAAGTAGCTAAAAAAATAAAGACCACATCTAACCCGTAAAAAATTGTTTTGCGGGTTAGATGTGGTCTGCGGGCCGCACTTTGAGATCACTGTACTATACAACAAAGGGCCAAGCATGTGCTTCACTTTTTGTTGTAAAGCAGATGTTTAACACATGTTTGATTGTTTGTTGTATAATAGAAGATATTTCCATATATTTAATTCAAATGTTTTCATATAGGAACAAATTTTGATAATTTAATCATTTAATTTTTAAAGGAAATATAAATAAACAATAACAAAAGAAAAATGATATTGAATTTGGAGCATTGTTTGTTGTGTGATTATATAAGATATATTTTATGTATATTGTTGATTATTTTTCAGTAATTATTGTTGATTATTTTTCAGTAATTATTTTTACTATGTGATTTATAAACAAAACTTGCCAATACCAGGTATTTTAGCTAATAAGTATATATACTTACTACATTATATATAGTAAGTATAGGGGCAATTATCTGAATATCAAATATCAGAACCAATGCCTTCAAATGACTATAATATCTACATTTAGTTCACTGTTTGTTATGCTGAAGTATTACTTCTTTTGCTTAATACATTTGTTAATGATCATTTATTCAAAGCTATATGCAATATAACATAATTATATTTATTTAAATTATTTCTGTTAAATAAAACATAATATTTATATTGTTTCTTTAAAACATTTTGGATATTATTAAACCATTTCTTAAATTTTTTTTTTATAATGCTCTTTATGAAAGAGCATTAGTTTAAAATAAAGTAGTAATAACTTTGCATACAGTACTGTAATATAATTGTAGGCCTTATTATGGTTCTTTTTTCTATAAATTGGATATATTCATGTGTGTTTGATTATTTAAGTTATTTGATTAATCAAGCCAACTTGGTCTCAATTAGTTCAAAAGACTGACATTTTATTATAATTGTTTGAAAGTATTTTTCAAATATTGTTTTAATAATTAACCGATAGCTTAAAAAAATATATTATATTAAATTTATTTCAAACAGAATTTTTATCATATAAGAAATTTAAATAAAATTAATTTTTAATTATTGTATTTTATAGATAACCATAACTGGTGCTTTCATGGGGAAAAAAAATGACATCTCATGTTTATTTAAATCATTGGAAAATAATATAGAAGATAAAATAATTGGAATAATCGAAGATAATTCTATTAATTGTGATGTAAAATTGTCAATAGGTAATTTATTCTAAATTAATTCATTTTTATTAACATAATTCTTTTTGATAAATTGTTTAAATTATCAAAAAAGTATAATGTAATGAAAAATAAATTTTAATACAGAGAAATTGATTTTATAAATAACAGTTTTCATTAACAATAGAATATTTTATACAGTACAGCTAATGCATTCCAAAAAATTACTGTGCTAATTGAATTCACATTGATTGGAGAATATATTCATAGGGAAAAATGATAATTTACTTCTAAAGGGACTTTTTTTGTACTTAAAGTTCAAGTTTCAAACGTTTTAGTAATGAGCAAATTTTCATTGAATGTGTTATGTTCATAAGACAATATTGGATTATATTTTATTGTTAATACGGCAAAATTTTGAGAAAAAGAACTGTTTAATCATAAGCCATGAATAGAATAGACAGTATAAGAATAATGCCTAGTATAGGAACTTAATTAAAATAACAAGAATGTATATTATATCAGGATCAAAAGAAAATACAACATTAAAAAAATTTGATTCAGCCATCTACCATTGTATTTTCTCTTGATCTCTGTATACAGTACTGTTGTATACAATCCACAAAAAACACACATCAGAACAAAGTTGCATCACTATTTTAGTGCAAATAATTATTCATAATAATAATAATATTTGTCTTATATGATAAAATAAAGAGAAGTATATCAGTCAACTAATTCATAATGAAAAAGGAATCTTTAAAGAATGTTTTAATATAACCCTCAATAAAATAAATTCCTAATTTAATTATTGAAAAAAGTTTAGAAGGAATTTCTTTAATGTGGGAGTAAATTGAAGAAAATATAGAACATTAAATGATTTTCTCTAGCCTTACATTACATTATTATAATACTTATTTACATTTATTTATATTTAATTAAATTATATGTTTTTGTTATTATAATAATTGTTTTTTATTCATTATATTGATATAATAATATGCTAATGAAGATAATTTCTTAAATTTTAAATTTTATATTTTTTTTGAATGGAAACATTTAGATGCAAAGACCAAATGTATTTTTGGATTGTGCACCTATTTATGTTACAATTAATGTAAGGTAAATTGGATTACTATCATATCTTAATCTTTTACTGATGCATCAACTGCATTGATGCACCAATAAAAGATTAAACATTATAAACATAGAAAATTATAAGAAATCGTTTCAATGTATTAGTAAACTTCCAAAATCAAATAAGTACATATAATATAGCAATTGGGCCAAAAAATAGACAGGGACTTAGTCAGATCAAATTAAACATTCATTGTAATCATTTTTATTTTAACTTTTATAGGTAACTATCAACTTGGTGTCAACATAAGTGAAGAAAGAGAACCTTTATATGCAGAAAAAAATTTGATTGTATATGATCATAATAATAGTAAGTACTTTCCATTTTAATGGTAAGATGGTATGTAAGTAAGTACTTTGACAAATTTATTGAAATTAACTATAAATTATCAAGTTCTGCTGCTTCCAGGAATACAAGGAATCACAAGCACTTAAAGCAGAAAAAATACACTATTTTATTGTTAGATATATACTACATATACCAATAATAATAGTAACTTCCGGTTACATTTTCAGCCTTCTATAGCTCTCCTCAGCCAGTTCTCTCAAATGAGGTCTAACATTCTACACTAGTATTTGATGCAGGCCGTCCCTGCTAGGATGTTTCACAAATAAACGTCCTACTAGAATGTTTATTTGTGAAACATTCTAGCAGGGACAGCCTGCATCAAATATTCCTAGATATTGAATAAAACTTTACAGCACTTGAGCAAGGTTAATCTTTTTATTTTGGTAAAGCACTTTCGGACTACATTCAAGTCCCTCATCAGTACCAGCTTCTCCGAACAAAACTTTTAAATATAAAGAATTCGGCTACAATTTACATGAATTTAGAACGTCAGTACCAGCTTCTCTGAACAAAACTTTTAAATATAAAGAATTCGGCTACAGTTTACATGAATTTAGAACATTAGATTCAAATATTTAAACAACAACTTATATATATGTCTGACTGTACTTAGAATATAAATAAGATTAGTATACTTAATTTTAAGTATAACAATATTACATATATATCCTTTTGCACATAAGATTCGTTTTTTAGAGATACGTTATATGTACTATAATAAATAAATATAATGAACATACTACAACATAGAAATAAAAATGTAAATAAAAATAAAAATACAAATAAAAATAAAGGTAAAAATCCACAGTCCGATAGGATGCAAGGAGAAGATTCTTTGTATGTAGAAAGTGAGTTTATGATAACAGAAGCTCTCTCATATTAAAATACGGACCCTCCATCGAGATTGATGATACACTGCTTCCCCATAGCAGCATAAGAACTAACATAAGGAAAGGATATATTAAGAAGATCAAATGGATATTCTGCAAGCAGAATGTAGGACGCCCTACACAACATATAGAACTCAATGATGTTCTGATGACTGTAGGTGATATAGTGATCCCAGAGCCAGTGCAGGACCTGATCAAAAAAATCCCTATGACTGTCCTAGAGACGAGTCCGAGTATATATGACATCGCACCACAAGTAGATCGCCTCCTTGAAGGATATGATGAAGTTTATAAGGAAAAGGTCAGATGGGACCTCATAAACAAGAGGAGATCGGCGTGTACTAAAGACAATGACCTTAGACTAAAGGCGTCTATTTCGTACACTAAACAGTGGATGAAGGAAGATACACTGATATGCACCAGGGATGATAAGTCAAAAAAGATGGCCATAATAAAAGAAGAACGATACGACGCCCTCCTATCAGACTTTGTAAAAGCATCTAATTCTATACCTCTTACGTATGATCCAACAGATAGGATTGCTAATAGAGTAAAGAACATCATGAAGTCCAAGAAATTCCCGAAGACTTGGGTGGTTAGGCCGGTGAGATCCAATAAAAATAAAGGTAAAAATCCACAGTCCGATAGGTACATTTTATTCCTCCATAAGATATTGCACCTGTTCCGTGTTCTCTCTGTCCTTTGCATGTAATTATATAGTTCAGCCTTATAAATTGTTCTCAGCTGTCCATATCCATGCCATGGGCAAGTCCACCGGGGCGTTATCGTTAATGACGTTACAGTTTTGTCGCACTATTTCCATAGCTTCATATGTAGCTAGGCCCCTTCCGTCTTGAATATCATCTTAGTAACGCCTGCATTCTGCCAATCTATCAGGAGGTTCTTTTCATAGAACTTACTCGCGAGGGCCGTCGTTAATTTCCCATTCATAATATCTGCCTTATGTTCTGAGATCTGCTTGGATATGTTTCTTGTAGTACTGCCTATATAGCATTGTTCTATGCCCTCGCTATTGTTGTAAATAGGGATCTTATATATCCCTGGCTTTCTATGTTTGGGAATATGTTCTTTTGCATTCTTATGTTATCAAATAGGGTACCTCCTCTTTTCCAGGCTATTTTGTAAACAGAATCTTTAGCTAGCCTATTAAGCATACCAGATAATGTCTTATCATATTTGAGATCGATATATCTGCGGGTATTATTGGTATCTTGGCCATGGATGGGTATACACTGGGGACTAAGCATTTGCACTGCAATCTTTTTCCATACTTTCAACATTAGTTCATAAGTGTAGCCAAATTTGTAGCCTTGTGCCATGTTATAGTGTACCTCTCTTAACCTATCACACCATTTGGTGACGTGCGAACAAGCCCTACTATACATAGACCTAAAAGTCGCCATTTTGTACGTGTATGGGTCATGCGACCAGGCCGGGATGAAAATTGGGCTATACGTGGGCTTCCTGTATATATCCGTAATGTATTCACCTTCTTCTGTCTTTACGCTCATGTCTAGAAAATGGAACGTATCGTTTGACAACTGTTCCACCTTAAGTTTAAGGCCAAGTGTAGAATCCGTAAGCTGATCTATCATACTCTGGTGTTGGGTGTATCCCGCCATATAACACATATATCGTCAACATACTGTGCGTA
>AYEL01059838.1:0-35275 GCA_000484575.1 Olivierus martensii | reverse complement strand
AGAAAAAAGAACACATGTACGTTGCCGAAGCGTTAGAATTGACAAAAAGGCAGAACCAAGAACTCTTAATAAACGAAAAATTGGCAGGAGTACCGAAGGCATGGGAGTATGCAATGCTCAAGTGTTAGGATAGGATAACATACCCAACATCGTTTCCAAACTGTAGACTGTACAAAAAAAGAACTATAGATTTCTTCTGTATATTTGTTATACGTTAAATGTTTAATTGTTTACCAGAAAATAACTGTATATTCCAAGCTAACAACCCAAGCTGTAATTATTTAATTACTAACCTTCGTTTTTATTTTACTCTAATTATTAACATATTTTTTATTTTTTATTTCTTATTTTTCTTTTAAGCTTAAAATTTGTTTACATTATGCTAATTATTACGCAAAGGAAGTTTGAATGTACAATGTAATTAGATTTTAGAACTTAAGCCGTATATTAGAATGTTTGATATTCTAGAACTCTGTACGAATTTGAAATTGGTGAACCTGATGATGGCCGTCATAAAGGCCGAAAACGTTAGTTTATTAAAGTATTTAAGTTATTTCTCAACTGCTAGTAGTGCTTGTGTCCTTAGTTATTAATCTGAGTATAAGCAGGTAATACGGAAATGAATCTAAAAATTTTAAATGTTTTCAATACAATTGGTGTCTTTCTCAGCACCAAAATTACATTACACTACTAGTGTTGGTTATATTGAAATTTTTATTTCATTAAAACTAAACTTGTTTAATATAGTTTCATATAATATGATTGTTAAAACTTAAGAAAGTTGTTGTTATTCTGGAAATTTTTTTTATTCTAGAATATATTATAGAGCAATTTTAACCTGCATACAGAATTACATTCCTTTAATAGATCAAATTTGCTAAAAATGGAACTCTTTACAGAATTTGAGAATGCAAAGTAGAATTGCATAATACAAGAAAGATATCCTGAAAATTTCAAATAGATTTAAAAAAATAATAATAATAATATTGTGATTTATCTAAATATTAAAATTTTTAATAAAATTATGAATCTAACATTGTGTTAACATAAATAACATTTTAAAACTGTGCAACAAGAAGGTTAATAATAAAATATTATTTTACTTTTTTAAATTCTTTAATAATCAATTACATTTATCTTTATATGTTATAGAATCCTCCTGAAGAAACTATGAAAGGAATAAATAAAAAATTGGAATTTATTGGTGCTCTTCCTAAGCTAAATAAAGCAGAGAAATATTTTATTTCTCAATTAATCTCCATGCCATCAAAAGAAGTAAATAAAATTTAATTTCTTATTTAAATTATTAACTAAAATTTTTATAATCTTTAAAAAAATATATCATTATGCAGCTATTTAAGAAAACCCCAAAGCATATTGTGAACATGGATGCTGCTGCTTTACAAGTAATAAATTTTTATATTAAAATAAATAAATAATTTTGCTTAGAATATTGTATTTTTATAATATTAGTTATTATGTATCTTCTCTTTTGTAATTAGAATACATTAAAGTGTTTAGTATTGCTTTTAAATAATTACATAACTTACATAAATTTGGCTTCCAAAATAATACACTATAAATATTAATTGCATAAAGCGAGTGTCCCTCGCTTTACGTGATTAATTGGTTCTATGAAATAATTGTGTAAAGTGAGTTGAATTTAACATGGATGAGATAGAGGTTGGGGTTTCTTCAGAAGAATAAAAAAATTAAAACATAACACCTGTGAGCAAAATTTTAATGAATGAATTATTTAAACTCATAAACAGGTGGCCAAATGGCCAAGTGGTAATGCTGTCGGTGTGCCATGCAGGAGGACCCAGATCTGGTAATTCCTGAAAAAGTTTTTTGGCTGGACCCAGCTCGGTGATCCCTGTCCTTCACCATCCAGCCCCCTTCCACAGGTGTGGGTGCAGCCCGTGGCCTTGCCCCTTAGTAATCTCCTTGATTGGAAACTGATGTAAAACAGTGGTTCTCAACTGCTATATATATATATATATATGAATTGATTGATTAATCACTTAGTTTATTAATTGCATCATGGTCATAAATCAAGGAATATTTGTATATTAAATAATAAATTGTTATTTATTGTTACTTATTAATAGATGTTAAGTAATTTATTATTTTATAATCTCCACTTATCTTTGTGATGTAGATGGTAAGTACTATAATTGATCAATACAGTTCAAATGTATACAATTCTTTTTTTTGCAGGCTGTATTCTATTTTAATATAATTAACATTATTTTGTAGTATCATAAATTTGTATAAAAATATGTTTGACAAGTAATCAATTGATCCATCATCTTCCCTTATATTTCTAGTTTCTTCATGTTGACAGCTCAGAAATCAATAGCCTGTCTCTCTGTCTATTACGAATTACTGAAAGAAGTGATGTTTTTCCAAAAGTATCACAAAGTATTTCATCGCAGAGTATGACATTGTGTGAGGCAGTTTTCAATAGTTTGAAACTTGAAACTCACCAGTTAATGCAGAATACTCTAAAGTAAGAATTTTCTTATTTCTGTGTGCATATATATACAGGTAGTCCTCAACTTATGTTGGAATTCGGTTTCAAGAATTTCAAACCTTACTGTTACAAGTTGGAAATAGCTAAAATTTATGGATTTCCATTACAAATATTTATTATTACACTCCACTTTATCATAATAAACTTAATGAACACAAAAATACCAGAACCAAACACAAATATATTGGACTATTGGATTAGGGAATTGAACTAAGATCAATTGCATTAACTAATAACAGAATTTATTGATGACATTGCCATCATAAGTACAAATTGGTCATATAGTTGAGGACTACCTGTATATATGAGGGAAGCGAAAAAAGTTCTTACTCTCATCAGGATGTGAATGTGCTAGGGATCTGAAATTTGATCCTCCAACTTTTCCTTTTCTACATATCCACTTCCTAAGACATACAGTTCTCTCATCTGTACAACAATTGCATAATCCCATCTTTGTAGAAATCATCAGATTTGGAGGCAAACTAGCTCTCCACAGCAATAATAACCTCTTTATCATCAAAGAAACTTCTTTCCCATAAATGTTTTTTTATATTTTGAAACAGGAAGAAGTCTGAAGGTGCCACGCTGGGAGAATAAAGGGAATGGGGCAGGGTTCTATATCCATATTTGTGCAGAAAACTGACTATTTCTGCAGCTCAGTGTGCAGGTGCATTGTCAGCTAGCAGTAATGCACCTTTTGATAGCAAATCTCATCTTTTTTTTTCTTTGATACTGTCCCATTATTTCTGTAGTAAGTTCCTATAATATGCCATTATTATTGACGCTTTTTGTAAGAAATCTATCAATATGAGACCTTTGCTTTCCCAAAACACAGACAACATAATCTTGCTGGACAGCCTTCTCTTAGGTTATTGTGTAGACGTGTGACCAGATTTAATTTTCTCATTTCCTGTTTTTTTCTTCCTGTTTTAATTATTTCACAATCTCAAATGATGGACATTCCTTACCATACACAACTGACATTTTTTTTGTGGCTTGTTTATGCAGATTTCCCTTGAAGATGAAGAAACTATATCATGGCTCAATACTCAATTTTGTCCAGCATGACACCTTTTTCTATTATCATACTTCTAACTCTGATTATAACGACCCACCCCAGATGCTGGACTGTCGTTACGATGGGTACGACTTCTCCCCGCCAACGATGCCCAAACTGGATAATTATATTACAATGAATGTCAACAGTGGTTAACCAATCCAAAAACGACCCCAACGGATCCATTAGTAACTTGAACTTTATTCACAATAAAAATAAAAGAAAACTTACAACATATATACTTAAAGTACTTTCCTAGTCCTTCCATAAATTAAAAGTCGATACAATTTCAAATGACACAATTTTCATTACTACATTCCTGACGTCGGTCACCATACTTCACTTTCTCTACCGGAAGGACGCCTTCCACTCCCTCTACTGTACTTTTTAACATCATACTTAATTTACATAATACAATTCTTTTACACTGTTTAAACCTCAATTCAAATAAATGATTAAACATCTTGTTAATAAAAAAGAACATAAAAACAATATTCTCAATACAATCAATTTGACATATGTCATATTTAAATATTACAAACGTAATCATCCAGACTTCGGGCAGCACCTGTTCAAGATGGTGTTGGATCCACTCCTTCACACCAGGTATGAACATTACTTGAATTATTAATGCTCTTAAACAAAACCCATAGCTCTCGCACCTCCATCCTTTACATGGTTAAACAGGATCTATCAAAACAAAAACAGGCATGTTTATTAATAAGACAGTAATCTATCATTGTTTACAATTACAGATCTATAGTGCACATACCACATGGAAAGGGAAAGAACTTTTTTGGCTTTTCCTTGTGTGTTTGTTTATATATATAAATGTGTATCTATAAGGGGGTTAAACTGTTACTACCAATGATGTGACAGTAAAATTTTTGGAAAAAAATATGTGCATAAATGTCATTCTGAACATTTCTTTTAGTTTTCTTATTCCAAAACTCTTGATATATCATTATATATATTTCTCTTCAAAAATTAAAGTTGCAAATTACTGTCATTTAAGATTCTTTTATGATGATATAATGATAGAGAATGAATTATTGGACTTGATAATGTTTTATAGTGAGACTAGTATGCACAGTGTCATGAGATATTCAGATCCCAAAATATTTAGGTCTCTCATAGAAATAATTTCTTCATTTATAATTCCATTGTAAATTTACTTTAAAAGTTATTAATGAGATCCTGTATGTTAAATGGTTTTGAAGTTGAAGAAAACTATAATTATAATACAGATAATACCTGACTTTCAATAGAGTTCAGTTTAAACCTAAAGATCATAAGTTGATTAAAAGTAGGAAATATTTTCCTGCATTATAGGCAAATCTTTTATTTAATTTTTTTCGTCTAGGAATTAGTCAATGCATTGGATAAGTTAATCAATTAAAGCCTATTATTCTATTTACTCCTGGTATTATCTCCAGAACATTGCAATCTTAATGGACAAACACCTATTCAACTATAAAAACAATAATTTTAAATACTTATGGCATAATCAGGAAATTTTAAAAAATTGATATCACATAATCAATATTTTTCTGGGAAAACAATAATTTTCCTTTTTATAAGTATATTGTACTTCAATATCTGATACAGTATTTTACTTCAGCCATAAGGATATTTCTCTAGGTATTATACTTACATTGGAAATTTTACTGTATTCAAGCCAATCATAATAATATAAATAAGTAATATACAAGTTAGAGTTTACATTATATGATTCAAACTGTTTTCAGCATATAATGAATAGATTAGAAAAGATGATGATCAGAAGAATTTATATTATGCATATTGTAACAGAGACCAGAAATAATGTTCAAGGAAAAATTCCTCTAATTTTATATAGTATATAAAATGTAATAATGTATATTTTTTAAAATATATTTAATCTTCTCAATTATTATTTACAGACTGTGTACAGTATATTTAAAGCATGCTTCAAAACTTTTAAGAAATAAATGTCATCAATTTCTAATCCCATCAAGTCTTGTTAAAAAGGTAACAATAAATGGTTAATTAAAGGCATAAATTTTGAAATGACTGTATATGTAAAACAAGCTCTAATTCAAAGTGGAAAAATAATAATTTATTAAAGAAGTACTTTTGACTTCATAAAGTCATCATCAGCTTTTTAAAAAAACATTTAGAACATTTTTGGAATATAAGATGTAGAATGTTATTTAAATTTAAATTACTTATAACAAAAAATTAAGTTTTGAAATATTTAGAGAATGTATATATTTAGTTTCAGTTCACAGCTATGCGATTATGCCCAAAACTAAGAGGTAACAATTTATTTGCCACATCTGATACAGAGTTTGATGAAGCTGTTCTCTTATTTAATTTTGATTTAATCTGCAATATTGATGATGAAAATAAGCTGTCTTTAAAAGATTGGATTTCATATGAAGCTAAAATTGAACCTTCTCAAGATAATTTTAAACCTCTTGAAAGGTATAAATGCTATAATTTTAATCTTTTCAATTACTTTATTTACAATATATTTAAAATATGTGTCAAAATTCCCAAGAAATAAATATATAAATTGTATAAGTAAATATAATATTTCAGTATATACCACTAATTTTTAACATTCACACCATAAAAAATGCTATAATTTAAATTAATTTAAATGCTATAAAATTTTAAATTAATGATGAATAAATAGTACTAACGGCAGTAGTGACTTCAAAACGTATTTATTTCTAAAGAACGAAGTACTTTCAGTCTATCGGCTAGACCATCATCAGCGTTTACACTATTTTTGATCATATTTATGATAGTCTAGCTGATAGACTGAAAGTACTTCGTTCTTTAGAAATAAATACGTTTTGAACTCACTACTGCCGTTAGTGCTATTTATTCATCATTGACTTAGTGTTAGAGGCAGTTTATATATCTTGTTACAAATGAATTTTAAATTGTTTTTCAGGTGTGAATATATTCATTGGTACATCTATTGTATCATTTTGCCAAATCAAAAACAGAAAAACAACAAAGAATCTTTAGAAGAAATCTGTTCATGTATATTTTCAATTATTGCAAATGATATGGAAGTCCCTTCATTTTGTGAATTGCTATTGGTCCTTCAAGTATGTATTAAAATATTTATAATGAAAAGCTATATAATATAAAACTTGAATAATTCAAAATGAAAAGATTTGGAAAATTTTTCAAAGGGGAAGGTATTGAGTTCTTTTATATTGATCATTGTTATATGTATTGCAAATTTCAAATTTAAATTATAGTACAGATGTCCCTTGCTTTACATGATTAATTGGTTATATGAAATAATTGCGTAACATGAAATCATGTAAAATAAGTTGAATTTAGTATAGCTGAGATAGGAATAGGGTTTTTTTCAGAAAGATAAAAAAAATGAAAACTTTACTGAGCATGAGAAATTTTAATGAATGAATTATTTAAATTTATAAACAAAATACACAAATTTTAATGAATGAAATGGTTGGATGAATGAATTTAATTAATACAATGTCATAAACACCTAAACACTACATAATTCTAACAATCTTCAATCCAATGATGAATGGATTAGGTCCGATGTGTCTGGATCATCATTCTCTTGCTCTCTCGAAGTCCCTGGGATGATAGACTGATGATCTTCAATTTTTTTAAAGAAACAGTCGAGACTCAGCTGATGGACAGCATTCCTCCTCTCTATATAAAGCTTTCTGTAGCAACCCAAAGAATTTTGAATTTCTCTCAAAACTTTGGCACATCCAGTCTCATTAGTATCATTTTCTTTAATTATTCTAACAGACTCTCAATGTGTTTAAAAAATTCAGTCGTTTGTTTTGTTGTAAACTGTTTGATGGGCTCAGCAACAAAGGGTTTCTAATTTCTTTCATTCCCAGAAGCTTTTCATTAGTGAGCTCTTATGAATGGGACTCAAGCAGTTTATCCACATTTGTCTCATCTGTCCACATGAGATTTTAAACAAAAATTTTTTTAATTTAAAAAGTTAATTTACTTTTTAAAATCACGTTATAGTGAAAACACATAAAGTGAGATCGCAAATAATGAGGGACATCTGCATTGTGATATTTATTTGCATAAACAGACAATTTTGGAAAAATTTCATTAATTTTGAAAAATTATTTAAAAATTTTGATATACAATATTTGTTATATTAAATATTGGTAAAATTATATATATAGTACTCAAAAATAAACAAATCTCTATACAATGCTTCACTTCACTTCTGAATGTTGCCATAATTTCTAATTGATCTTAATTTTTTATACATATAGATTATTGTAACTTTCTGTTTTTTAATATAATAAAGCATTATAGTCATTACTTTGATTATGATTTAATGTGCATTACACTATAAAACAAAATTGATATTTTATAAACTAGCACTTAATTGAGCAGCAATAGTTTGTTTTCACTAAAAACAAAAACATATTTTATTCAAGTATAACATTTTTGGTACTTTCATAACCTCCTCAGTATGTCAAGAACTATAATCAATGTATTTTACAAAGAACATTTTGTTCTTTGTAAAATACATAGAATTATTAATACAATGTTGTATTAATAATTCTATGTATTAAATTAATTCTATGTATCCTCTTCAGTACATAGAACATATACATTATATATTGTAGTAATAATTTTGTACACAGTACATCAGTACTTCAGTACATTATACATTGTATTAATAATTCTGTATCCTCCTCAGTACATTGAACTATTAATACAATGTTGTATTAATAGTTCTTGATATACTGAGGAGGGTACAGAAGTACTGAAAATGTTATACTTGAATAAAATACATTTTTGTTTTTAGTGAAAATAAACTATTGCTGTTCAATTAAGTGCTAGTTCATAAAATACTAATATAGACAAGAGCAGAAGGAAAATTCTCAAATGTAAAACGAAATTGTTATTATTTTTTAAAATTTAAATAATAAATTTGAATTAATATAAAATTTTATTTTATTCAATATAAGATTATCTAAGTTGCAATTTATTTTTAAAATTTTTATAGAAATTAAGTTTATGTTTGCCATTACCTGAATCAAACAAATTACCTTGGCTTCTTCAGGAATTTAAAAATATTACTGAAATTAAAATTATATCAAATTACACATCAGTCAATATTCAATATCAGTTACATTCATATTTCAGGTTAGATTTTTTACACAATATATTTATTTTATAGAAAATAAAAGTGTATTTAAAATATTTATTAAAATATGGAAATATTATTATCTTTTAAATATTTTAGAATTGCAAGTCTTCTTCCACCTTATTTATTTTATTCAAATAAACAAGAAAGAATTGATGAATATACTTTGATTACATTAAAAGAAATAATTAAAGATGTTTTAGTAAGTAAAATAATAATTATATTTGATAAATTATTCATTAATTATAATAAGCTATTAAAAGTTCACAGTTTAGTTATACAGTATAATACTATTCTGAATCTGATAATTTTTATTATTTCTAGCATAATAGTATATATAATTATATTCTAACAAGACATAACTTTTATGATTAAAATAGCTATTTATATTTATTATTATTATTAAAGAGATAATAAAGCATTTAAATTTTTCTTTAATTATAGTATCAGTATTATTGAATACAATTAGAAACTTATTAATTTCATTAGGTAAATTTAAACTATATATTATATTTATAATGGTTAGTTTATATCTAAAAATATATATATTCAGATATTTCTCAACTTGTATAAGATTAATGAAAGCTTATAATAATTATTGTAATAAAATGCATTATATTTATAACCTAGTTACTATGCAAGAGATATATATATCATGAACAATAATTATTTGTATCTAACATATATATGATATTATAATATATATAATGACATACAGTAATTATTATTATTTATAATTGCTGATAATTATAGGAATGTCATAGCCATTGGGTTATATAAATAAGAAATCACAACAAGCACTTGAAGCAGGATAAAAACACTAATTTATGACTTGCTTGAGATTACTGGCTGAGGAGGGCCATAATAGGCCGAAAGTGTTTCCGGAAAACAATTGTATTATTGGTATATGTAGTGCATATTATATATATCTAATAATAAATTAGTGTTTTTATCCTGCTTCAAGTGCTTGTTGTGATTTCTTGTGTTATTAGAAGCAGCAGAACTCAGTTGTTTACAGTTATATAAATAATGTTAAAACAAATGTTCATGAGCGAAATTATGAAATAAAAACACTTGATTTGGTAAAAAATAAAGTAAAAGCATTTTCTTCAATCTGTATGAATAAGCTTCAACTTTTTATTGCCAGAAAATTCTGTGAGTAAATGATTTCTTGGACTGAACATGCCAAATAAGAATAAGGGGATTTGAAGATTCTGGTTAGTTAGAAGGATTTTTTTTTAATAAATTTGCTAGTCCAGGGATATATCATTATTGTGACAGTTACATTCCAGACCATTATTGTAAAGCAAATAAAAATCTTTTTTCATTTGTTAATGCATATAAATCTATAAAATATTTACACTATTATTCATCAAAATGCACAATAGTGCTAGGCCTAAAACTCCACAAGATGACTGTGTTTAAAGCTTTCATGTATTGCTTTAGGAAAATTAGTAGTTTTAGGTTATTTCAATTTTCCTAAGTGCACTAATTTAAATATAAATGTTTATTCATAAAGATTTCTGATGTTTCAAAACAATTGAAACTGTTTATATGTCTATTTGATGAAATCTGAATTTGATTCCAAATCTCACACCTTCAGTTTATCAGGATGGCTCCAGGGCTGATCCATCTATGTGCTGATTTACATTTTATATACTTATTTTAAGTATTATTTTTGCAGATAATTTTCATTTTGAGATATGGAATATAATTGAGAAGCACTGTATTAGCAAAGCACCATTAAGTGAGATATGCCTGTATTTAATAAAAAGAAAAATTTTTAATAAAGTTGTTCATGTATAAATAAAAATATTACAGAAATCAGTCAATAAACTATCTTATTAATTTATGCAAAAATTGAATTTCAAATAAATTATTATAAAAAATACCAGCAAAATGGGCTATGGGTTCATATTTTTATAAATAATTCTGTAAATCATACCACTTTTAGGGGTGCAACAATTCTGATCGTTAACTTTGGGGGTCTTGGGCTAACATTGTTTGGGGCCTATTCAATTAACCCAAATTAACCTACTGATGAGAGCTACGCTAACCTAACACGGTTTAGAAGTGCTAGACTTGCCACTTCTAATTCCGACATTGCCATATTATTTGCATAATTGACATGTGACAAAGTATATTTTGATTTTATTGACTACTGGCAGAACCAATAGAAGACCGACCTGTGTTTATTATTTACTGTCATTTAAAACATTGATATTTGATATTTTATTCAAATCCAATAGTGTTGAAAACCAATGACTTAAACTTTATTTAGGTACAAAAAAATTTTATATAATTTATTTTTTCTTAAATTTTTAATTTAAATTGTTTTTATTTTTATTTTTTTTTACTGTGAAGAGGATCCTTTGATTGAATGGGGCCGTAGGCTGCAGCTTATAAAGACCATGCCTAATTCCACCCCTGCTTCTGAAAAATATTAATATTTGGTGTTTTTCTATACTTTTTTTAAGAAAAATTGACATTATCTGGATATTTGTCTGGAAAATATTGATACTCAAAAACTGCTATCAAAAATTTTAAAGAATTAAATAAAAAAATATAATTGTCCAAAGTATTAATAATTTAACAATAAACAACTGAGTTCTGCTGCTTCTAATAACACAAGAAATCACAACAAGCACTTGAAGCAGGAAAAATACATTATTTTATAATTAGTATATGTAATATATATACAGTCGATTCTCACTATTCGCGGTAGTTATGTTCTGTAAATTCTTCGCGAATAATGAATTAGCGAATAATGAACCATTGTGCCTATGGGAAATATAAAGTTAGGTTCCTGTGAACCTTTCTTCCTAACATTTTCATACTTGATTTATGTGTGTTTTTCTGTTTACTTATTCAGTATGTATTACATTACTTACAAATAATTACAGTATATGCAGTGTATAGTACTATATACAGTATTATAATTACAATAATCTTTATTTAATTTTTAAAGCATTAATATGTAGTAAATAAAAGCTTATTTTTGATTGATAGTTTTTTGATGTTGAAAGATGTTTAATGCGATAGTTGACATATTGTCTTTCTGAATTGCGTCAGCTTTGTCTGTGTCGCTTTTTGCTTCAGATCTAAAATTTTGGAGTAAGGAGCAAATACGCAGGAAGTTTGGCACCTAAATTTGAGGCTGCATTCAAGTATAGAGTCACATTTTTCTATGGCACCTACGGATGATATCAACAGACTTTTGGCATACCTGCAGTTTGTGGAATGAGCAAGGTAGTAAAAAATGTTCCTGCAAACTGATTCAGAGACTACATTTGGTAACAAACAACTTCCTTTATTACAGAGAGAGAGAGTTTATATTGGTAACAGTATTTTTGCCGCTCAGCGGAATCTGCGAATAAGCGCAAAAGCTCCGCAAATATCGATTTTGTGGTTACAAATAAATTTTTGCAAATAGTCGAATATGTGAATACCGAATCCGTGAATAACGAGAATTGACTGTATCTAATAATAAAATAGTATATTTTTCTTGCTTCAAGTGCTTGTTATGATTTCTTGTATTAATAATTTATTGCACACGAAAATAATAGTAAAAGACTGAAATAAAAATTTATTAAAAAGAATATTTTATAATACTTATGATAAAAATTTCCCAAGGATTGCTATTTCGAATTTAATAAAAATTATTTCTAAAAAATAATTACTGATGCATTGAAAATTTGACATTTAAGATATTATTGGAATTTTTGTTATATTATAATTATAAAATATAATTGTGATTTATAAAAAATTTTGGTTTTAAATTGCAATTAAAATTCCTTCAAAAATTTTTCAAGTAAAAAATAACTGTATTTTAGAGAATTTTCTGCAACAAATTTTATAAAATTTAATGATTGAAATATAAAATTAAAATACAGCATGAAATGTAATAAGAATGTAGAATCAAATTTTCGATGCTATCAGCACTACTAATATTTACATTAAAAAATTGAAAGGCAAATGATATCCTTTTTTATATGTAATTGAAAAAGTTCTTTAGCAAATATTAAAATTAAATTTGTTTGATTCTGTTGATATTTGATTATATTGAATATCAAAATAAACACATTAAGTGCAAAAATATCGAAATATCAGGTTGCATTTCTACTCAATACCTCATCAGCCCATTGAGTATTGTTTATTTTGATATTCAATATAATCAAATATCAACAGAATCAAACAAATTTAATTTTAATATTTGGTAAAGAACTTTTTCAATTACGTATAAAAAAGGATATCATTTGCCTTTCAATCTTTTAAATGTTTCACTGAGAATTAATTTTGGACTGCTTATTAGTGCTTATTGTTAAACCTTAATTAATATAAATTTTATATATAACAACTAATTTTCAATCTCCATATTTATAATCATTATTTCAAGTACAATTACCATGAAGCTCTTATATTTATGTTTTTGCATTACAGTTATTAAAGTGCATATCAATTAGAAAATATCAGAAAAATTTAAAAGAAAATTTTCCTTATTTTAAATTTCTAAAGAAGTATTATCCAAACAATGACTAAAAATCAAAACCTAAAGTCAAAATCAATACATCAAAGAAAGTTTTTCTGCAACAAATGGATCAGAAATATAGCCAATCAACAACAATTATAGAAAATACAGATCATTGTTCTGATTCTGCAATTCATCACTTTATTATATTTCTTATTTATTTCATAAATAAGAGTGCAATTGTCTATACTAAAAGTGATTAAAAAAAGTTACCTATTATATAAACAATAGTGATTTTTACTATGTATTATAAATTGCCTCCAGAAAATATATTTTTTTCATATTTAAATTTTTTAAAAATAAAAATAAAATCATTTTTATAAATATAAAAACATTCATAAAAAGTACATTCTTTTTTATGTTTGAAATTGCATTTTAAACCACTGTATATTTACAATGCATTTTTTGCCAAACTGTGAATTGTTTGGCAAAAAATGCATTGTAAATCTACACAGTGCTTAGCTGTGTTTGAAATGTAAACAAGATGGTGTACTTCCAGTATAGAATATTGTATAAATTACTTTTATTTTAGAGTTCAAATACATGACTTCTACTTTTATCATTATTTTTTCTCATACTTGAATTAATGATATTTTTATAAAAAAATTAATAATATTCTCTTCTCCTACATCAGAAGTGAATAATATTTTGCTTAATTTCTCCTTTTTTTATTAAAGATAAAAAAAGGAAAAATTAAGCAAAATATTATTCACACCTCCATTTTTTTTATTTAATTTCTCCTTTTTTTATTAAAAATAAAAAAGGAAAAATTATAAAAAAAAAAATAAAATATAAAAACATAATATTTTTTTAAAAATAAAAAAGGAAAAATTAAACAAAAAAAATCATCAAAAGCAAAATCTTCTTTTTATTAAAAATAAAAAATGAATTAAATAATCTTCTTTTTATAAAAAATACAAAAAAAAAAAAGAGAGGAAAATTAAGGAAGATATTGTTCACACATAAATACATATTTGCACAAAATTCCGAATTCAGGAAATACTAGAATTTCCTAGTCAAAATGAGAATGTCCTAATGCTTGTCAGACATTCTAGTATTTACTAGGACAAACTCGAAATGCTGATCATTTCTGATTCAAAGTCCGAAATTTCTAGTTTTACCTAGTCAAAATCTGAAATGGCAAACAGTTAAGACAAAAGTCTTCATTTGTCATGTTATCCCGCTCAGAATTCGATATTTGCCGGCAGAAATTTCTATCCTTAGAGAATATCCGCCAGGATAAACAAATCTAATGGAGGAAGCTGCAATCTGTGCCAGTGGAAGTATACAGGGTTAATCCCGCTTTCAATGCACGAAGCATTGTGTAACTAAATTATATCTGTGCCAAAAAGAATAACATTTTGTGTAATTCTAACTGCCACAAAAGCTACTTTGCAAAAATAAATAAGAGGTACCTACCCAGCAGTGTTTTTTTTTTTTAATTTATGGTAATACCGTGAATAAAAAAATTGTTGATTAGTTATTTAAAAACAGGAACTGATTAAACAAATTATTATAATGTTATAATAATTTGTGTAATCAATAATATATAACTATATATTATGTTCAATAATATAATATATGAATAATTGAACTTATTATTGAACATAATGCATATTTTTATTACTTGATTGGAAATAATAATTTCATTGTTTTTTTGTAGAGAAAATGAAATAAGACAAATTGAAAACATAGTTAACTCTCATTCATTATTAAGCCTGGATTCCACATCACCAGAATCTACTGCACAAACAGACAACAGAAGCTGAAATGTGATGTCCCTTCCTGTTTATAATGTACTGCTTGGCAAATTGTGAACAGAAAAGTAGAATAGACAAAATTTCAACTTTTAAATTTCTGCAGCACTTTGTTGTACAGCACATCCAATCATGTGTCTCACTTGAAGTGACGTTTATTTGATGACATGAGCTGAAATCTCAAAAATCAAAATGGTAGAAACAATAGATAAGTTGATCATTAACTTACTCCCAAATAATATTTTTAGTCTCGAGAGCAAAGCTTTTGAATTAGTCGAGTATGGTAACCGTATTTCTCTCTATTTTGAAAGATATTTCTTGTCCAAAATCTATGACGACTTTTTCATCTTTGTTTTAATTTCAACATTAATAAGGAGATTTTTGCCAAAAGACAATAAATGAGTTAAAATCATTGTGTCATCATTCATTTTTGTTTGACTTTTTAAACATCACTAAAGACTGCTGCAATTTTACTTATCTAGTACTTTACAAAACTGTTTCGAATTTCTGCTGGAAACAAAGCAGAACAGAAGACAGACAACAGCAAGTTGTTCTGTTTCTGTTGTCTGTTTGCTATTTCTGATGATGTGGAATCCAAGATTTACACGGTTGAGTTTAAGGAACTGAAATTGTCAATTTTTTTATTTTTATGGACAAATATTTTAATATTTTTATTAGTCAAAGTTCAATATAAAATATGAAGTAAAAAATTTTAAAAGGTGAAAAACACAACTAGATATCTCTTATTTATTTTTGCAAAGTAGTTTTTGGGGCATTTAGAATTACACAAAATGTTATTCTTTTTGGCACAGACATAATTTAGATATACAATGCTTCATGCATTGAAAGCGGGATTAACCCTGTGTACTTCCACTGGCGCAGATTGCAGCTTCCTCCATGAGATTTGTTTATCCTGGAAGATATTTTCTAAAGATAGAAATCTGCTGGCAAATATCGAATTCTGAGCGGGAATACATGACAAATGAAGACTTTTGTTTTAACTGTTTGCCATTTCAGGTTTTGACTAGATAAAACTAGAAATTCTGGACTTTGAATAAGATAAATCTTTCAAATTTAAACTTAAAACTTAAAAACACTGCTTATCTTCTGTTATAAACGGTAATAGAAATCAAAAGCACTAACAGCAGTAAATAAATAAAACAGAATTTTATTCCTATAACAAGAACATTTTCGATATACTCTTATATCAACTTCAGTTGTCTCTTCTTTGAATAAGAAATGATTGGCATTTTGAGTTTGTCCTAGGAAATACTAGAACGTCTAAGAAATGTTTGGCATTTCAAGTTCGGCCTAGGAAATACTAGAACATCCGACAAGTGTTAGGACGTTCTCATTTTGACTAGGAAATTCTAGTATTTCCTGATCGAGTTTGTCCTGTAACATATAGATATTTTTTAATTTCTATGAATAATATCTATAATTATTAATTATATTCAATCCAGTGATACTTGTTATAATAAAATTTTACTATATTTATTTAAATTTCTGCAATCCAGTATTTTGGAAACAGGAGAGATATAATTAGTGTGTCAGAGATGTATTGATAATTATTGTTATGTGACTTCTGTTAATCTGGCTAACAGCTAATCTAACAATTTTCTGGAAACAAGAGTATCAGAAAATCAGTGTTTGACCTGTAAATTTGTACTATCATCATTCCAGCTTTGCTACAAGTCTTTCTTGAATGTCTCAGAAATATTGCCATGCCATGAAATGTTTACATGCTGCAGCTATCCCTTGCTGAATTAAAAATGAAAGTCTCTCTAGCATATCAAGAATTTGTTGCCACTTTTAGTAGGGATTTAATGCTCACCTCTCTACTATTTTCCTATGGTTCAATGATACAAACATTTTCTCCACAATCATTTTCATAAAAAATTCAGTTGGATTAAATGAAAATACTAGGGTACTTTTTAAATTTAATGTCATCATTTATTGCATATTTATTTTATTGTTATAATAATTATAGGAATATGAAGCAAATGTACATCATATCATGATAGTTATATTACATCTTCTGCCTTGCAGGTAAACTTTTGTATGACATACAATGATTTTATGGTTATATAGCAAAGGTGCAGACTCCATGGGATAAATCTGAACATGAAGCAAAAAATATTTTTGCTTCATGTTCAAATTTAATAATATATTAAATTTTTTTATATTTAATAGTGAAAGCATTATTTATAAATGCAAATAATCAGTAATAAATAAATAGGAATTATTTAGCATATACTTGATTTATATAAAAATATTTTTCATTGCAATACCTATCAAAATGATCTTTTGTTTTTTAACAATTTTTATGAAAAACTATGTAAGTATTTAAATATTAATAATTCCTGCCCATTGCAAAAATTAAAAGTTGATACATTGTTATGCAGTAAATTTGCCTTGCATAAGAATTGAATAAACTTTGATTTATGACTCAAAATAGAAAACTGCTCTTAAAGGCATTTATCTTAATTAAGGTTTAACAATAAGCACTAATAAGCAGTCCAAAATTACACTCAATAAATTAAATGTTTCACTGAGAATTAATTTTGGACTGCTTATTAGTGCTTATTGTTAAACCTTAATTAAGACTTTGATTTATATAAGTCAAGATACTCCTATATTCTAAATTTCATATTTATATATTCTTAAGCACATAACTGTTTGATATAATCTGAATTATAATAGTTATTTTCATATCAGTTATTTAAAATAATTAATCTATTTAATATTCCATATTTAAATTCTATGATTATATTCTATTATTTAATTTAATTCTAATACATAAAATATCACATTACTATATTTTCTAAAATACTTACTACAATTTCTTTAATGCAATCAATAAGATCAATTCCAGTCTTTTCATAATTCTCAATTTTTTCAATATTTGGTATAAGTTGCTCAGAACTTGCAATCCATAACTGAAGTTCTTTCAAATCATTTTCAAAAGCTTTCCATTGATTTTCGAAAAGACTTACAAGAGAAAATTCTTCATCCACATCCTTGATAAATAGCTTCCATTCTAGAAGAAAATTATGAACTTTTTCTTCTAAAGTTTGATTTTTTATTATTTTTTTAATATATGAAATTAGTTTTTCAATCAATGTAATTTGAGAGAGATGATTAAAAAAATTATATATATTATTAAAAATATAATTAAAACAAAAGAAACTGCTAATTAGAATAAACTTTACTTTTAAGAACAATACATATTCTTCTAATTTTCCTTTACGTTTAGTCTTTTCTAATTTTAAACAATCTTTCTGTTTTCTTAACCATTCAGAAGTAATATTCATAATATATAATAATTCATTCCATTTTAAAATACATTGTTCTAGTTGATGTCCTTTATCAATAGCATCTATTAAAATTTCTGAGGCTTCACTCAACAATTTATTATAATTAATTTTATGCTGAATTTGAAATGAGACTGAGAGGTGACAATATGTATCTTTTACTAATGTCAATAAGTATTGTAAATTTTGAAAAAATATCTGTAAATAGAAAATTCATATTTAAATTCAGTTTTTCAAAATAAAACTTAAAAAAAATATTAAAATATTTTAATATAATTTAATTCCAAGTAGTTCCTGATTTTACAAATTGATTCAGATGTTAAAATTGTGTATAAAATAAGAACTCTTAAGACTCAATTTCCCACAGACATAATGTTAGATTCAAGTGTTTCATTCTGAGCAATGCAACTTGCCCACAGAAAAATCAAGTAAAGACCAACAAAGTCAATAGTTTATGATTAAACAATGATTTATAAAATTAAAGAAATGAAAATACAGCTTTTAAAATCAAGCAAATTATAATAATTAGACATTTTTACAACATAAATTATTTATGTTATAAATAAAATTATCAAAACACAACATAAATTATTTATGTTGTGTGTTACAACAAATTATTTATGTTGTATAAATGTTAAAGAATTTTTATTCTTTATTATTATTGAAAAATAAGTAGATGATCTTTAATGCAGATGAACTACTAGCTTAGGTACAATCTGGGAATGGAAGTTATTTAAATAATATGCCAATAAAACCAGAGGATGCATACTTCTGCTTTTCAGCCACCATTTTAAATTTTGTGATTTTGTAACTTACAAAAAAAACTTACAAATCTGGGAACTCGTAAACTGAGAGCTACCTGTATAATCAATAAATAAATATTCTTGAATTTTATATTAAGTACTTTTTGATATCATTGATTTTTTCATATTAAATAAAAGGAAGTATTCCTATGAAAATTAAACAATGGGAAACACTTAAATAACCATTATATATTTTATGAAATAAATTAATATATTTTATATTAAAATACAATTCCATTTTTACAAAATAGATAAAGTTGTAATATAAAAATAATAAAGGCAGCCATTCTTATGGTCTGTACTGCATGTAAGCTACCTTGGGGATGGAGCCTAACAATTTACCATAAAGTTTAAGATTAGCGCAATTCTCATAGTAACTACTTCAATGACCTATAGAGCAGCTTACATGACATCAGCGTGGTAAATCTACTTCATCTGGAGGGCTGCTGTAAAATTTGTTGGTAGCAGAAAGTAAGATGAATGCCAAAATTTATTTTTGTTGTTCGAAACTGAATACAAAATATTTAAATGCATGAGAGAGTTTTGAGATCACAAAATCTGTTTGACAATTTTGTCAGAACTTTTTATTGAATTTTTATATCAACAAGCATCTAATGTATAATATAATAGAAAAATTACTTTCCATAAAAAAAAGACGTAAAATAGGAACCACTTTGACAGTTGAAGAACAAGTACTAAATACAATAAATTTTTATGTAACAGATTTCCAACATTCCATAGAAAACATTTTCAATAGTTTGAACCAGTTTTCCATTAGCAGAAGCATTGAAGGTGTAACTAATTCAATCATCAGTCATTTTTTGTATTATGTCAGCTTTCCACTTGATAGACATGAAGATACGAAATTAAATAAATTTTGTTTACATGAATTATATATTACTATCATTTTATATTTTAAAGTCAACTATTCATTATTAATAAAATGTGAAAGAATGCTAATGTGGAATTTGACAATGTATTGCATTTGCTTTAATGTTACCTACCGGTATGTTACAAGTAATAATATAATTGAATATTTATAAATTTAGTCCAAATGTGATACTGCTTTGTTAGGCATATAATTAGAAAATGTAAAAAATAGACTCAGCACTTACAGCAGTCCCGTAAAAAAGCATTTATTATTGCTTCCTAAGGAAGCAATAATAAATGCTTTTTTACGGAACTGCTGTAAGTGCTGAGTCTATATTTTACATTTTCTAGTTATTAATTTAGTAATGAAAGATTCAATATTTCTCTGTGTTTTATATGATTTCAAAGGAACAAACAAAAAAGTAAAGAAATTATTTAATTCAATAAAATCTCAATATTTAATATACATTTTTTGCTATTTGATAAATTTTAAGTAAAACATATTTGTTGAAATCAGTTCAAAAATGAAAAAAATAATGTTGAAAAGTTTGGATGATGTTGCCTTCTGCTTTCACTTTCAGCTGACTTGATTCCTTGACTAACACTTATTAGTGAATGCAACAAATTAGGGGCATGGTAATTATATTGGTACGTCACTTTTGCTACTGCCCTCGAAACAGCTGCAACTGTTGAATATAACGAGACAAATGACGAGAATACAATTCATGGCAAAATGCTACTTCGCTGTAAATAATGAAGTCACTACTGTATGGTAAACTTGCTTTGCATTAACTTACCACAACCTACGAGAATAACTACCAAAGTCTTTATTATATAAAAATATGAGTTCTTCTATGAAATATATATATAAGCATAATAATATGAAATATATATACAAGCACAAGTAGTAAGAAGAAAACATTTATTTTGCTGTATTCTAACTAAACTTACACTGTGAAAAGTACTTTTGACCTCATTATGTCATCTTGAATTCACAAAATATAATTCTTAAAATAGAACATTTAATTCAAAAATATTTTTTAAAAAGCTACATTGGAGTGCATGCAGCACTCTATCTAAAATTAAAAATTATTTACAAAACATTGATTATTAATTATCAGATGGGCATTATATGATTATATGACGAAATGCTAGTTCAACAAAAGTTATCCACTTTTCCTTTATTTTAAGATGTTATAATGCACTTTTCAGGTGCCACTGCCATGAAATTGGAATATTTACTGACATATTATCATTGATCACAAATATATGTTGATGTCTTCATTCCTGTATGATCATAGCTTCAACAGTAGGTGATTCTCTTATGTTATAGACATATCTTACAACCTTTGCTTGATCCCATTCAATGCCAAGATCAACTTCATAAAAGTGTTTAGCTAAAACAGTGTTAAGATTATTCACTCTTATACAGTCACTTCTCATTATTTGCGGATCTGTATCCGTGTATTCGATTATTCGGAAAATTTATTTGTAACCACAAAATTGCTATTTGCAGAACTTTTGTGCTTATTCGCGGAATCTCACTGAGCATCGAAAATACTGTTACCAATGTATGTCCTTTCTCTTTTCTCTGGAGAGAGAGGGAGAAAGGAAGTTGTTTGTTACCAAATGTAGTCTTTGAATCGGTTTGTCAGAAAATTTTTCTTTACCTATTCTTGCTCACTCCGTAGACTGCAGGTAAGCCAAAAGCCTGTTCATATCATCTGCAGGTCCCATAGAAGAATGTGACTCTATGCTTGAACAGAGCATCAAATTTACTCACCTAACTTCCTGCACATTTGCTCCTTATGCCAAAATTTTAAAAGATCTGAGGCAAAAAGTAATGCAGACAAGGCTGATGCAGTTTTTCAATGCAGTTCAGAAAGACAATATGTCAACAAACATCTTGCAACATCAAAAAACTATCAGTCAAAAATAAGATTTTAATTACTATGTTATTAGTGAGTTTAAAAATTAAATAAAGATTACTGTAATTATAATACTGTATATAGTACTATACCCTGCATATACTGTAATTATTTATAAGTAATGTAACACAAATTAAATAAGGTGTCTGTAAACAGAAAAAAAAAACACATAAACAAAGTATGAAAATGTTGGGAAGAAAGGTTCACAGAAATGTAACTATATTTCCCATAAGCACAATGGTTCATTAGTTGCGAAGAATTTATGGAATGTAACTACCATGAATAGCAAGAATCAACCGTATCTTGTTTATCTTCTTAAATGGAAAAGAAAATATATAGATTTTTAACTTATTCTAGCAACATTTATTTATACATAAACATTATTTTATTTTGAAATTTTTGAAGAATTCAAAAATTTTTCAAATATTTAAAAAATTATGATACTGAAATAATCAAGCATCAGAAGTATTGCAAAAACACTTAGTTATTTATTGTGATAGCATAATATTTCAAGATGGCATAACTTCTGCCATTAATCTTGGCTTATAATCAGATATTTTTTTTAGAAATATGAATATAAGGCTTTGCAATATATAGTATATATCAGGGTATTCAACCTGTCGATCACGGAGTGATTTTTGGTTGATCTCTTGTTTATTCCTTTCAATTTGACTTCTCCTTACAAATTTAATTAAAATTTAAAACATCATAATTTATTTATCATTATTTTGTATTATTTTTTAATTCTCTAAGTGTACTGATATTGTTTATTTATTTTTCAATAAAATTGCCAAATCAGTAATTTTCTTATCATTTGGAAGTATACACATAAAACATTTCCAATATTAATTGATATTGCATGTCAGCCGGATTGGCCATGTGAAAACGCTTCGACTTTCCACTCTGGAGGATCTGGGTTTGAGTCTCGGGTCCCACTCCTTAAAAATATTTATCATGGGGTCTGAGCCCGGCCCGTCGATCGCAGTCCTCCACAATCTGGCTGACCCCTCCACAGAGGTGGGCAGCCTGTGGAAGGGCTTGTTTCGTCCTGCCACATAATATTCTTCCGGAATGGAATGTGGTATAAAAAAAAAAATGATATTGTGCAAAAAGTTCTGTCGTGTTTTGGGTCAACATACTTGTCAAAATCTGCTTTTTCAAATATAAATGTCATATAAAAATCAAGAAACCAAACTACAAATGATCATTTGGATGATTGTCTATGACTGGCCACTTCTTCATATCAACTGACTATGAAAATATTGTTAGCTCCAAACAATGCCAAATTTCACATTGATTTTTTTAATCAACCAGTATTTCCTTAATTTATAAGTCTGTAAACAATCTGTTGTTTTTTCTTAATTTTGGTTTTCCAAAATAGAGAAACAAATATTTTATTTCAATATATTTGCTTTAGTTGTTGAATTAAAATAATTAAAAGTGATGAATAATATTTTAAATGCACAAATAAAATTTTTAGGAATGGGGGAATGGGTCTTCTGAAGTGAGCAAGCGCATTTGGCAGCATAGTTGTACATAATCAAATATCAAGTTATGAGAACATTATCTATACAAGAGAATAGATTACCAAATAACTTAGTATAGAAAAGTAGCTCACATAGTAAAAAAGGTTGAACACCCCTGGTATATATGATAGGTATAAAAGTGAAACTCACATTTTCTAAGTTTTTTGAAATTGAGTTAAGATTATAGTGTTATTCCATATTTTATTGAGCATCATTTCCTGATAAAAATATGTACTAAAAGTAAAAATTATCATTTTAAATTTAATTCAGAAATATAGGATTTGTAACAAAACTCACATTATCCATTTTCACTAATCAAATACAATCTCCAAGCATATTGTTAGAACTTGTCTAGTGAATATTAATTTTATTTTGTTGAATAATAAGATTTAGATTTATATTTTTGAATTATTCTCAATTATTTATAAATTATTTTCAAAATATTATGTTGATGACTGGAAAAAGATTATAGATTTACATTTATCATCATATATAATAAAAGAACAAATGTGTGGTGTCCATGTTTCTGCGCATGTGCAAACTCCCGCGCCAGAAGTGTCGCCGTTACTATTTTCTCTCGCTTCGAATCTTTAATCGAGTCTTTTAGAAAACTAAATCTCAATCTCATTATAAATTTTGCTTTAAATTATCATAGTTTACTTCCTATTTATGTTTGTATACTTCTTTTTGTTATTTGACTTCAATTTCCGTCTTTTTTGATCGAAAAATGTTGGTTGTTCCCCGGATCGAGAGTTCAGTTTGCATTTGTCGCATTGAGGCTACATAAATGTTGCATTTAAATAATATTTAATTTATTTCAGAATTTAAATAATATTTTATTTATTTCAGAAATTATAATTTGTTATATTAAGATAAAAATTATAATCATTACCTAAATAACTAAATCGGCAAATCGAGTTTGTTAGTTGCCAATTTCATATAAAAATTTCAAAGTTTGATCTGGAGGAAAAAAACAAGCAAAAGCATCTTAAATTTGACAGATAAGAAACAAATGTTTCGTTTTTGGTATATTTGGACACATAGTGACTGAGGGCTAACTAGTACTACAATATTCCAGTATGCTGCTTTTTGCTTATACAATATTCTTACAGCTCTATAAGCAGGAGTATTAATATACCTTTATAAATTACATTCAAATTTTATATTGCACCTTTTTTACTCGTTTAATCTGAAGCACTTTTGGCATATTCATAGTCCTCTTCAACGGTACAAACTTTAACTAATTATAGAACATTGAATGTAGAATATAAGAATTATTTTAAATTAAGAAATTTAAATTCATTACTATAGAAACAAAAACTTTAAAATTAATGTCTACAACATGCATAACTATACAATAATTCAAAACTACATTGAAATAACATTAATACTACTAGCAGACCAAGGCCCCGCATTGCTTGGGCAGTTCATGGCATTCTACTTAAGTTTCTCTTTTACTTAAATTATAACCTTTTAGTTGGCATTCAGATCATTTAAAAGATTCCTGTGTAGATACATTTCCCTTCATCATATGTACATTTTTAAACATTGAAAATGCACATATGATGAAAATGTAAATGCACATATTTAAAATGTAATGAAAATGTAAATGCATATGATGAAATGTTTGAAAATGCACATACGATTTAAATAATACTGATTTATTAATCAGTAGCCACATAAATAATTCAAAAATTATTATAAAATTCTATTATTGTAAGTCAAATTGTTGTGTTGCTATGGCAATGACTGTTTCTTCACAGTAATGATAATGACAATCTTAAGGGGCCTTAAGAAATACGTTGGCAATTCAGTTTATCTTGCCTTATAATTGAATATGGATGCACAAGTATTTAGATTTATATATATATATATATATATAGAATTAGATATCTGTAATAGCCATAGAGGTGTTAATAGCACCAATGATTAGATCATTATAATAGCATGTGGTCACTAAGCCTAACCAAAGTTTAACTTAAGCATATTATGGCTAAATAACGTAATGTAAGCTATAATAATAGAAAATTAGAGAAAGATTAAAAAAACTTTAAAAAATTTTTAATAAGAAATATGAAGTTCAATAGTTTAACAAAATAATATTCAACACAACACTTGATATTCACCATTAAAAGCAGTCTCTTGGGTTATAATAGTCACGTACAACAATCACGTGTCCATTATGAGCCAATGAGACTGCTCAGTTACCAAAGATATCATTATAGTAATCTAAAGATATTGGCTAGCTAACATGTCATGTGGCCACTGTAAACCAATGAGGTCGTTCAAATAGCATTGACCTTCCATATTTGATTTTTATCAAGTAATTTATGCCAATTATTAATAAAAAAACCAATTTCTAATAATCAATACCTATCTTCAAATCTCCGCGCGTAAATCCCCTTACAGACAAAAGTTGTTTCATAAAAATCCATTCAGCCGTTCTTGTGTTATAAGCGTACACACGCACTCAGGCATTTCAGATTTATAATACAGGGAGTCTGAAAAAGAATGTACCCTTCTCAAAAAAATATTCTCGGACCCCCTGATCTGATATTAGGATCCTTTATATACCAAAAGTAAGGTAATATATCAAAGTTTTTTACTTACCTTACAAAGATTCATCAGGACCAGTGCTTTGCCAAAGATGGAGTCTTTGGCAAAGCAATGGTCCTGATGATGAAATGTTGTTGAGATGGCCACTGAGGTCTCCAGACATAAAACCATGTGGCTTCGTTTTATGGAGCTATGTCAAAGACCGAGTCTTTGTCCCACCATTGCCTCGAGATCTGATGGAGCTGCGAGAGCAGATCACGAGCAGATCACAGAAGCCTTTGCTGCTGTTACAAGAGACATGTTGATTCAAGTATGGGAGGAAATGGACTAGTGACTAGATATCTGCCTGTCATGAATGGCACCCATATTGAATCTTTGTAAGGTAGGTAAAAAACTTTAATACATTACCTTACTTTTGGTATATAAAGGATTCTAATATTGCATCAGGGAGCCCAAGAATATTTTTTTGAAAAGGGTACATTCTTTTTTGGACATCCTGTATATATATAGATACATGATATAAATATATTACATTGGTTTAGAAAAATTATTGTCGTTATGGATGACGTCATTATTGTGGTATTAGATTATGGTTGATTATGGTTGTTTTTCCTGGCACCAAATCCATGCTGGACTAATCGTATTAGATTCTATGGTATTTATTATGCTACTTCCTTTTAATTTCTTATCTATTATGCTGATTGTTTCTGCTGTTCTGCCTTTCAGTGGGTTGTGCTCCTTCCTAATAAATTTAGCATCATCCCAGTTTATTACTGTATCAAAGTTAGTAATTCTTTGTGCTAGTGAAGTATTCTCACTGTTTCTTGCAACATCTTTTTTATGTTCTATTATTTTTTTTTGTAATGAGTGAGAAGTGTACCCTATGTACAGCTCCGGCCAAAAAGTTTGTCATATTCAACTAGGCGCTGGAAATCGGAAATCATGATCAGCTACACTTTCCAATCCACGTACCATGCTGACGCATTAGACGTGTCCCTCACTCATTCAATGTAGAAGAGGTGGGTTACGCAAAGCATGGGAGGTAAATTGGCAAAACTGATCGCTCTAAAGTATTATCGCTCACGTCATTATTTTTTTGTGATAAGATAACAGATGAATTGAAATCAAGCGTAATTATTACGAAATTAATATTTGAAAACAGATTAAATACAAGTATATCATTAGGAATGTTTTTTAAGTTATTGGTAAAAAAAGAAATATGATAATTTATAAACTGTAATAATTGGAGAGATGATTATTTCTCGCGAAATTCAAACACACACACAATTTTGTCCCTGATACTTAAATGTCAGACTGACAAACATTCATAACTTTTCCTCCCGAATAAGGGAGTCTTCAATATTGGTCCAGCGTTCAATACGCTGGAAGTGTGATTTCAAAGATTAAAAAATCTCATTATTATTAATAATACTCATTTTAAACATTTTATTATGTCGAAATTTTACCCGTATTGACCATTACAAAACATGATAATTGTGTTTTTAATTAATTACAACGGTTTGCTAGTGCCACTCGGAGAATTTGAATAGTTAATAGGTCGCCGATTCGTATCTGTTGATTTAAGTAGCAACAACGTGCCTCTTTCTGCTTGATATTTGCATATTCTAATACAATAACTGTTCTCCTACTGATGTCCAGCATTTCAGCAATTTCATTCACCGAAACACCATTTTCTCTATGGTGGATTACCAACTCTCTAATTTCTTTCATGATGGCACGAGACATTGTCTTCAGTATCATAGCACACCGTTTGACTACGTCATCCTCATCCCTGCATCTCGATTAGTATTTCAGGGAAAATTATCACTTCCCCCTATCGCACATGGTTTTTTATTATTTATTACGAAAGCCATAATATTAGAACCCCATACGTTTTCTATGAAAACTTTAATATTTATTTTAAACACGTCACAGTTCTCTCGCCGCTATCAGAACCCCACCCCTTGTTGCTAGCGAACCACATAATGGACGATCCCTCAGCCAGCACATTAGTGCCTACGTTTCGGAGGAAACTACTGCATGCTGAAGCCGAGTATTGTAAGGAAGCCAAACGTATCCAGTGAGGTGACAAACTTTTTGGCCGGAGCTGTACATTTAGCAGGAATATAATATTAATACTCCCTGCTTATAGAGATTTACATTTCTGCAACAAAATTATTGGTGACGAGGTACCTAGTACCTACAATTGAAAAATAAATATACTACGAACGGAAAAAATATGTTTTTGTAAAATAATTGTATAGTAATGTAATAGCTATAATAATTTAAAAATGTTTTCCTTTTGGTGGGAGGGCTGCAGCCCTGCAGCCCTTATGGGCGAGCCGCCACTGGTGACAATACAGGTAGTAATCAAAACAAAGAAAAAGATAAAAATATTATACTCTTCTTTGCCAACCCAGGAATAAATGCCAACTCTTTACATTTTAATGAATATACACTTTTTAAAAGATTCAAGTTTGAATTTAAAATAATTTTGAAATTTTGATTATCTTTAAATGTTTATATAAAAAGAAAAACTTAGAAGCTCAGTTTGAATAAGTTAAATACACATTGGGAACAATTATTTTTCAGTTAATTTTAATGTAATTATTATTAGTATTTTGTTATTTAATAAATGATATTTATTTTGAAATACTATATTGTATTATTTTTCCCTATATTGTACATTTTTACTATTTTTTTGTTTTTCTGTTCTGCCCATTTAATGCACTAATGGTCATTTAATACATCAGAACTACAAACCTAAAAAATGGTGTGTCTCAAAACTAACATTATCCACATTGGTTTGATTCAAAACTCACATTCTTCAAATTTTAATTAAAATTTGTTGGTTTCTCTCACATTTTTCATAATCAATAATTTACTATCATATAGAAGAACATAATAAAAATCCCATGCAATTTATTCAAATCTATGCATGTGAGAATTTTTTCAACTTTATCATAAATCTTCAAAAGTGCTTCTATACCCTCATATTATACAATACAATATATAAAATATGTTTAATACCTCAGATTTCAGTGTGAATGCAAAAGTTTTGAAAAATAAATCTCAGGAACAGGCTATGTTTATTAATAAAGAAATACATACATTATGTAAGCCAATGCAATTTCAATCTTTGCTTTGATTTTATAAAATATTTTTCACTATTTGAAAAGGTGAAGAATAATTTATTTGTGTGTTTATTTGCCACATAAATATGCAAATATAAGCAAAATTAAAATTATTGAAAATTTTTTTGTAGAAATTATTTATTTTTGATATAAAAGTCACAAAACTAAAGAATTATTTTTATAAAAGAACTCTGTTTTATAATATCAAAATTTGAATTGGCATCTTCTACAAATGCAAATAATGTAATAATAATTTTTCAACTGAAACAGGCTACATGGATAGCTGAAAACATTTTTGAATAAACAATTTATCTTATTTATTCAGCTTATAGTTTACTTTTATTTAGTTTTTATAGTAAGAAGTTTTATATTATTCTTTAGAAATATTTTCTTAAATATATTTTGGCAATTTTGACATTTCAGAAAGTGTATATGGTTTAAGAATACATTTTTAAAAAACAAACATAATTTTCATATAAATCTGATTATAAATGTGCAATTTATTATAATATTTATCAAAAATGATTTTATATATTGATATACAAATACAGTCAAACCCCAATAAGATGCCACCATCCATTCGGCAAGATTTTGGCAGCTAATCGGGATTGGCAGTTTATTGAAAACATGTGTAGTATAGAAATGAAAATGAACTCAACAAAATGAAAATGAAAATGAATTTTTATTTGAAATAAACTTTGAATTATATTTAATAAAATACAGTACATTTATGTTTAGCATCCAAACTTAACATTTCTAAAAACTATATACTTTCCAGTATAGATTACATATTGTATATGTATAGTACTATATAGAAAACATGTCCATTGCTGTCCTGATCCTCTATTTTGAGTTCTCTGTAAAGTATAATATACATAGCTTATTGTTCAGTATCCTTATTTACTCGATATGCAATAAACGGATGGAAACGATCTGGTTCTTACAATCTTAAATTTTTTATAACCTAGGTGTGAACCAGGTTTAAAGAAACACATGATTACGTTAACTCCATCATTTTTATTTGCTGGTTACAAAAGAATCCAGAGCGCTTTTAATACTGTATATAGAGTACTGATGAAGTTTGGAATGTAAGTCACCTTACATGCCCTGGCAGATTAATGAGGACAAATACAATACCAAGACCATACAATATTAATGAGGACAAATACAATATGAGGAATATTTGTTTAGACGTTTCTATTGACAAATGGCTGATGGCGTCTTATTGGGGTTTGCCTATTTCATTAACATAGAGAAGATCTGTTCTGCCAAATTTCTTGGTGGTCAGCAAGGGTGGCAGCTTAACGGGAGGCATCTTATCGGGGATTGACTGTACATACAATCATATATTTATATATAAATGCATGCAATGTTATTTAAATATTTATTTCACATTTTCAATTTCAAAATGTTATTCTAATAGATTGAATTGATAACTGAATTCTTAATAATAAAAAAACAAAATCTCAACTAGCTTATCTATTGGATCTTATATAATTTTCTTTTAAAGATCAGATAAGCTAGTTGAGATTTTGTTATTCTATTAGAATATAACAATAAATTATATTTGAATGATATAAATAGAATGAAGCTTCTTTTCTTTTATATTGTAATTCTTAATGATTTGCAATCTGAATATGGTTAATAACCTGATATCACTTATTATTTTTAATAAATTCTGTTCTTCTTTTAAGCAGTTTATGATATTTCTCTCAAGTAATTCTTTATATTTAAGAGTGATATTATAAATTCTAAAACACTAATAAATACAGTAAACCCCTGCTGAATGCAAGGGTTACATCATTAATACATTGCGCACATGGCAAAATCGCATTCCGCAAAGTTAACTTTCTATGGAAAAAATGTTAGGTATAGTTCAAATTAAGAAAGTACGTTTAATTTAAACAAATCTAAATATTGTTGTAATTAAAAGAGGAAAAATTAAACAAATGTTAACTGAAATGATTTTTATTACTGCTTAATAAGTAGGTACACGATATAATTATTTTTTAAAAAGAACTGGTGATTTTTGGGACAATGACTGATGCAAATCTTTAAAAATTTCGTGGTAAGGAGTGCAATGTTTTTCAGTGCTTCTCATAAAGTGTTCTTATGCTTGATTCATTTATAGCTTGTTCTCTTGTAAGCAATGAAACACGTGTACCATTTTTCAACTTAGCTAAAATTTTAATTTTCTGAGATAATGTCAAAACTTTGCACCTTTTTTGCTGCTTTATCATCATTATTCTTCCTCTTAGATGTCATATTGAATTTTTGAAATTAAAAGAAATACAAATGCAAAAGGAGAAGAGGATAAACACTGATAAATACGTGATTACAGCTCTGCTAATGTGAGTGAAATGAGAAGCAACTCAGCCTGGGTCACTCAGCTAGCAAGCAGTGTCAAGCAGGGTTGCCAGATGCGCACGTGGGTATCGTTGCAGATACCCATGCGCTCATCAGCATACTGCATATGAATGAAATTCTAGCGTTGGACAAATTAAATGGAAACAATTAAAATATCATGTATATGCAAAATCGCATTCTGCAAATCTGCACTCAGCAAGGGTTTACTGTACTAGAATTTTGATATTGAGTGTGCTTTGGAATGAGATTTTCTTTGTGTTGAATCTGTACTGTTAAACTATGCTAGTTCTATATTAAATTTATTTGATATCTGATCAAAGAGCATTTTGATACATTATCTGTATACTACTTTGTATATTTTTACATTTATCAGGGTTATTGCTATAAGTGGATCTTCATTCTTTTATAATGTTTTCATATTTTCTATTTATTTTATTGAAATAAATCCAAATAATTTTAATTTTATTTATTCTAAGAAAGATATGATCAATCATTATATAGCTGGTGCTAATGAAAATAAATAATGCAAAGCATTATACAGTCAAACCCCAATAAGACACCACCATCCATTCAGGGACAATTTTGGCTGCTAATCGGGGTTGGTGGTTTATCAAAAATGTGTAGTATAGAAATGAAAATGAACTCCGAATTTATTAAATTTAATGAAATACAGTACATTTATATTTAGCATTCAGACTTAAGATTTCTAAAAAAACTGTATACTTTACAGTATAGTATATGTACCAAATGAGTACTATATAGAAAACATGTCCATCTGCTGTTCTGATCTTCTACTTTTGAGTTTTCTGTAAAACACAATGTATACAGCTTACTGTACAATGTCCTTATTTGCTCGGTATGCAATAAACGATGGAAATGATCTGGTTCTTACTATCTTAAATTTCCTACAATTTAGGTATGAACCAAGCTTAAAGAGACACGATTAAACATTAACTTCATCTCTCCCAACTGCTGGTTACAAATGAATCCAAAGAGCTTTTAATACCATATATACAGTATTTGATGAACTTTGGGATGTAAGACAACTTACATGCCCTTGGCGGATTAACGAGGAAAAATATAATACCAAAAAAAATATTTGTGTAGACATTTCTACTGATGGATGGTGTCTCATTGGGGTTTGCCTATTCCATTAACATAGGGAAGATCTTTGTGCCGCCCAATTTCTTGGTGGTTAGTGAGGGTGGCATCTTAAGGGGGGCATTTTATCAGGGTTTGACTCTATTTATTCATTGATAGAAGATTTAAACATTGTAAGTAATCTCTTCTGAGATAAATTTTTCATATTTTGATCTGATTATCCAATATCCAAATTAATTGTAACCATATTAACATGATTTACTGTATACAGGGTGATTCAAAACTTATTGTTCAAATTTCGTGGGGAGGTAGGGAAGATGTCAGGAAACCGATTTCACATAGGAAAGTGTGTCCGCAAATGTACGCGAGAGGGCGCTGTGAGTACCCAACCAGTGTACAGCTCGGCCGGCCACTCTCGCTGTCATCAGTGTACGAGCTGACTTACTAGTGATAAGATGAATTGTTTTACGCATCAAGAGCTAGCAGAGATGCATCTCACATATGGGGCAGCTGGTGAAAGTGGCTACCAAGCTAGGCAAGTTTATGAAGACCAATACCCCAACAGAAGAATACCGCAGCATCAAATGTTTGCACATGTGTATCGCAATTTGTGCACACAGGGTTCACTGCGCAGCAACATGCAGGATATGGGGAGAACACGACTGACACGGACGGTCAACGTCGCAGAACAAGTCCTACAGTCCATCGAAGATAATCTGAATACCAGCACACGAGCTATTGCTCAGCAGCTTGGGGTCTTGTAGTAAGCAGTGTGGAGGATACTGCACGAGGAATGTGTGCATCCTTACCATCTGCAAAGGGTGCAGTTACTGCATCCTAACGATTATCCAAAGCGTGTGGAATTTGCACAATGGTTCATGCAGAAAGGTGCCATGGACCCCAGTTTTCCAGCTTCTATCCTTTTCACAGATGAAGCTTCATTCAGTTGTGAAGGTGTGTTCAATACACACAATTCACATGTGTGGTCTTATGACAACCCGCATGCTATGAGAAGTCACGCTGCGCAACATCGTTTTGCTGTAAATGTGTGGGCTGGAATCATTGGTGCCTGTTTGTTGGGACCTTACTTACTACCATCCCGATTGGATGGCTGGAAATACCTAATCTTTCTCGAGACAGTGTTACCGACTTTTCTGGGCGCTGTTCCTGCGCATATCCACCGAGATGTGTGGTTTCAACATGACAGTGCTCCAGCCCATAGCACAATTGCTGTGCATGATTACCTGAACCAAACATTCGGAGCTTGAGGATCAGCAGAGGTGGACCGATTGCTTAGCCAGCCAGGCCACCGGATTTATCGTCATGGATTTCTTTTTCTGGGGGGCCATGAAAGACCATGTGTACGAGACCCCTGTCGACAGTGAAATGGACTTTGTTGAATGAATAGTGGCCACCGCAGGATTTGTCCGTGATATGCCAGAAGGTTTTGAAAATGTTCGGCAGTCAATGCAACGGCACTGTGAATCCTGTGTTCATGTAAATGGTCACAATTTTAAGCACTTACTGTGAACCTGTACTTTACCATTCATTTGCTCCTTGTTGGAATAAAGGTCACATTCCTTACCAGTTAGCTGTACTGTTTCCTTGTGTTCACTTTACTTGTCCATTTTGTTTATGTAGATGACGTTTGCAGACACATTTTCCTATGTGAAATCGGTTTCCTGATGTCTTCCCTACCTCCCCATGAAATTTGAATGATAAGTTTTGAATCACCCTGTATATATTTCTTTAAATAAAATTTTTTTATAATGTATTGATTATTATATATGTCAATGAACGATGTTATGTAATATATGTAATGAATAATTGATCAACTTCATATAATTTTTATATAAAAATTATAGTTAAATGGTTTAATATGTTTTGAAAGTATATAAAAGTCTTGCCAGTTTACAATTTTTTTTAATTGTGTAGTATTATTGCATGATTCATTTATTTATTAAAATGTAGTTTTTTGAAAAATAATAGTCACTGATAATGTAATACCTAATGAAATATTGTTGCTAAACAGATGAATTGAATTTTACTTATTCAGTTGTAATTATACTATGTACTGCCACAGAAGATTGAAATTTTTTTATATATATAGTTCTTTGTTTAAATTCTTACTATATTCAATTGTAATTTGAGCCACTTTATGGCATAAGTTTATAATGATTAATAAAAATTTAATTTACCTTATATTCATTTAAATATTGATTAATTTCATTTACATCAGAAACTGCCAATTCTAAATGAAGCCAACTTTTTGCACATTCTAAAATGCTTGTCAATTGTCCTGATGCATGCAGAAAATTTTTTTCCATAAATAATTGTTTATCATTATCATATATATCTTCAGAGATCTATAAATAAATTAATAATATGTTATAATAATTTTTTATTTAATATTATAATATAAATACAGTAATAATTTTAAAATACCTTAGCTTCTAAATTTTGAAAAGTTTCAGTAAGTTTATGGAATTGTGGTACAATATTTGTCACACTTGGCAATGACACTTGTTTAAAATTTTTATGTATATTGTGCAGCTGTTCTTTTTGATCACAAATTGTATTTTCAATTTCCTATTAGAATAAATATATTAATCCAATTAAAGTAAATATATA
>AYEL01059837.1:0-79589 GCA_000484575.1 Olivierus martensii | reverse complement strand
AATTTAAACTGAAATAGCTAAAACTAAAATTGACGTAATTGAAAGTCTTATAAAAATGTGATATGTCATTGATAGCTTGTTGATCATTAAATAATTACTAATAATTAAGAAAAATTAATTAATTGAGTTAATATAATTCAATTTTAGGTTTCTTTTGATTATTCTCTCAATAAAGTAATAAATAAAAGTGAAAAAATATTAAAAAGCAATATTCTATTACAAACTGTGAAAGCCTCGCGGGCCGCACAAAATGGCTTGGCGGGCCGCATGCGGCCCGGGGGCCGCCTTTTGGACAGCCCTGATATAAATCAAGCACAAATCATACAATAGAGAAATCATGTAAATTCTGCAAGAAGAAAGGACATATCAAAAGTGAATTCTGGAAATTAAAAGGAAAACTTGAAAACAAAGAAAAGAGTAAACTGACCTTAAACTCTAATTCAGAAAATAATCAGCATCACTGTCTATCCCTTATAAATGAAACATCCAAAGAGAAAAGTATGCATGTTTTACTGAACCTGATGACACACTGCACATGACAAATTGGTGTGTTTATTCTGATGCCATATCACACATGACAAATGACAAATCATTTTTCACTGATCTCCATAAAATTGAAGTTAAAGTCTATTTAGCTAATGACACATGCATACAAGTGAGAGGAATTGGTAAAGTTGTATTATGATGCATTACACCAATAAAAACTGTGTCATATATTACAGTAACAGATGTATTATATGTCCCTACATTGGAATGTACTCTGTTATCAGTAAGTTGCATAATTAAATGTGGCTATAAGGTAAAATTTAAGGATAAAATATGTACAATCAGTAAAGGAAATGAGATCGTTGCAACAGCAATCATAGAAGGAAAGTTTTATAAACTGCAATGTAGAACTGAATCTGCAAAAATAACTAGCTATATGAGCACTTATGACTGTGCCAATTTATGGCATTGGCACATGGAACATAGAAATATTGATGCTATCAAAAAGTTATATACTGACAACCTTGTAACAGGCATAGACCAAATTAAAAATACAAGTCTCTTTGAATGTGAACCTTGTGCATAAGGAAAGATGATACAACTCCCATTTCCTCAAAGCAAGATAAAGTTGACCAAACTTCTAGACCTAATTCATAATGATCTGTGTGGACCTATGTATATAATCACACCAGGTGGAAATTGTTATATACTGATTTTCATTGACGACTTTTCTTGATTTACCCACGTTTATCTTCTAAAACATAAGAATGAGACTACAAACACAATTAAGGAATAAAAAGCTATGATTTCGAACTCATTCAGACAAAAACCAAAAATCATTAGAACTGATAATGGGAAATAATATGTAAATGAAGAATTGAAAGACTATTTGAAGAAAGAAGGCATCAAACATCAGTTCACAGTACCATACACTCCCCAACAGAATGGCATTGTGGAAAGGAAGAATTGCTCTTTGATTGAGATGGCTAAATGTATGTTACTCGATACTAAATTACCTAATCGTTTTTGGAATGAAGCAGTATCTACTGCTACAAATCTATAAAACCATCTCCCAACTAAAAGCATTAATAAAACACCTTATGAACATTGGTACAAATCAAAACCAAGCATAAGGCATATAAAGATTTTTGGATCAAAAGTATATTCACATATTCCAAAACAGTTGTGTAAAAAGTAGGATGATAAGGCAAATATTGGAATACTTGTGGGTTTTGATACCGCAGTTAAAGGTTACAGAATATTGGATCCAAAAACAGATAAAATATGTATCAGCTGTTCAGTTCGTATAATTGAAGATTTTAAACCATCTACAAACAATACTTTGCAGAGTGCTGAATCAAAACAAACAAAAGAAGATGAGTTAGGCTAAATAATAATGTAGATGAAATAAGATGTTAATATATTCCCCTTCAATGAAAACAATGAACAATCTGAAGAAACCACTACAGATATTGAAATTGACACAGATGAATCAAAGCATTGACACTGTAATCTCAAGTCGTTTTTTTCCTGTTTGAACAACTCAAGTTGTTGTTCAAATAGGAAAAAAAAAGGCATCCCTGCTAAAAGATTAACATATAAATAAAAGCAAACAATAAGCCAAATAAGTAAGATAAATTGTTTGCTTTTATTTAATATCTAAAGTAAGAAGTTTTTCAATATTAACATATAAAGTAAAAAAAAAAACAAAAGTGAACCTACATCTTGGCAAGAAATGATGATGCTAAAATATGACTTTCAACAAAAGAAGAACTAATCTTAAAATTTTACGTTGATGCAGATTGGGCTGGTGAGAAAATAGACAGAAAATCTACCAGTGGTTATATATTTCTTTTATGTGATAGTCCAATTTCCTGGTCAAGTAAGAAGTAAGCTACAGTTGTGATCTCTTCCACTGAAGCAGAATACATTGCTGCAGCATACGCATGTCAAGAACTCATTTGGTTACATCAATTATTAAATGATATGGGTCTCACCTTATTCGAAGATAATCAAGGATGTATTGAATTGATTAAATCTGACAAATCAAGCACACACACAAAACATATTGATGTCAGATATCATCTTTTATGCAATTTATATGAAGATGGAGTTATCAATGTGCAATATTGTCCTACAGAATTAATGTTAGCTAATATGATGACCAAACTATTATCAAAGGAAAAATTAAAAAACCTTTGTAAGTTCCATACAAATGGAATTTAAGTCACTGTTCAGTGAGAAGGGCTGTTGGAAGGATGCTTCCCAACTACTTAATACAATTTTTGTATATTTTTTGGCTAATTTTTGTACCTTTATTTATTTGTGTACTCTGGCAACACTTAAACGTTTCCACATGTCTTGTCTCCTCACTTCTCTGTATGTCCACAGTGTGTTAGATGTACCTGTCCAGTCGTGTATCAAATAAAGTTTTATTACTTTACTTTGTATCACTCGCCAATTTTATTTAACAGATATCAATTCATCTTTTTCTAGGCTATGCTGATAAAATAGTAAGGAAAATAATAGAAAACTTTGCAATACTAATAATAAAGTAGCAATATAAATGAAAAATTTTAAAAACAAGTGCTGATTTTCTGATTTGCTTCATTAAAATTCTCAAAGCATTATGTTTTAGAAAATTTACTGATTTAATGAGTTTTAATTTTTCATTAATTAGCCTTTAAATATAAAATAACTATTTTCTTTCAGTTTATTTTGTTTCCCTTTTAAAAATGATACAGTATCAAAATTAAAAAATACAAATTACTTTTATATTTAATACAGTCAATTCCGCTTAATTGGGACACTTTGGGACTAATCCATTTTGGCCTAATTAAGCAGCTCCCCCAATTAAACAAACTAATAATAAAATATGTAATACATAGGTAATTAAAGAAGTAGGTAAAAAAGTAATAATTAGTACTTATTTTAATGCTTTATTAAACTAGGTATCTAATTATTGGCTTTTCAGTGATTCCTCAGACTTTGCCTTCAACACTAGGCTGCTGATATTCATGCCTCGCCTGCTAACTATAGAAAACTATTGATCTAATGCTTCTTCAACTTCTGGATCCTTTCCATCAGGCTTTCTTTTGGATGTTCCTGGAATTTGTTTCTGTAATGCCTACTCCTCATGCAGTTGATTTTCTTGTTGTAGGAGACATGCTATGGTAGATTTACACCAGTTATATCAGCGAGTCTACGATGGCTTGTATTAAATGACTGGCTTTTAATTTTATCCATCAAAGCAATTTTACTTTAAAGTGTAAAATCATTTCTTGGCATCTTGGCAAAGATTTAAAAATTTTAAATAAAATCGATACTGTAAATGAATATTGCTAGATACAGTATTTAGTAATGGTAGACTATTAAGCAGACATATACTTGCCAGACACATGATGATAGATAACTGATTTGCATCACACTACTGTTTCCAAATAATAGTGTATGTAGTGGTTGACATTACTTCAAAAAATCCCTAAAATATATCAAAAATTGCTAAATTCCTTTTCTGCTATGGTCCCAATTAAGCATTTAAATTATGTATTAGTTTATTAATTTGGTTTCTCCCAATTAAGCGTTTAAATTATGTATTAGTTTATTAGTTTGGTTTCCGAAGCATAAATTATGTATTAGTTTATTAGTTTGGTTTCCGTTCTTTGAGATTTGGCGCAATTATGCGTTGCCCCAGTTAAGCGGAATCCACTGTATTAATAATAATATTATGTATTAGTTTATTAGTTTGGTTTCCATTCTTTGAGATTTGGCCTGGTGGTCCAATTAAGCAGAATCGACTGTTTTATGTATTAGTTTATTAGTTTGGTTTCCATTCTTTGAGATTTGGCCCAATTAAGCAGAATTGTAAGGGTCACAAATTGCCCCCCCCAAACGGAGACAGAGTCGGGAAAATTCCAAGGAAAGAGGAGACGTTTTATTAAAACAAACGAAAAGAAATACGACAACAGTTGGAGCTCGCGAACTTCGTCCATCATAATAATAAATCGAAGAATAATGTTTATACCAAATGTCTGCCAGATAGTCGCGAATCGTACACCTGTTTCGATGAATGTTCGAGAAATAATCAACTTTGTTCTCAGCCCGGGGATAAGGGTCAGGAAGGTCACGAGTATTTAAGAGCCCGCGCCGCCTTCGATCGGCGCTTGGTCCACTGTTACGTTTGATTCTCTGACTACTCTTGTCCTATTTTCGTCAGATCTACCCGCTGGCCGCTGGTGTCTGAAACTATCGACTCTACAATTTTTCTCGTGTTAATTTTATTGTTCCGTCCAAGCCACCTTTCTGCTGTACGTGACGAACATCTCGGAATACTCGACAAGGTACAACTGACTCCGACCGGAAGCGTCTCCAATTCTGCACCGATTTCCTCTCTCGAATTGAGAGAAGCACGATACAGCAGTGACGACTTTCCTCGACTTCTTGGATATTAATAACTTCAGTTAATCAACAGGTGTTAAGGACTAAAGCCTTGTAATATTTGGGACTAAAGACTGTCAGTGTCAGTGTTTCATCTCGACGAGATCACCTTAAACTACTGCGGAAATTTGTACAGGTACTTCTCTTTGTTAACAAAATGTTAAAGATCTCTCTCTCTAATAAAGGAAGTTGTTCATGTTGAACGTCGTCTCTGTTCTATCTGCCGAACCTCATTACTCGTCCTTACGTGCGCCGTTCACCGCTCTTTAGGCCAACGCCTGTCAACATCGTCCTCGGGCCTCCTGCGGGCCTTACAGAATCAACTGTATATATTAATAATAATTTTAATACATATTATAATATTTTTATAACAAGTAGTTCTCAACTTTATGAATTAATTCATTCATGGAGTGTGTTCATAAAGTAAGAATTCATAAACCAAGAATCAAATTCCTATAGATATAATGCTAAAAATAGAAGTTCCATTCTCAACAATGAAATTAAATAAAATTAAAAAAAATCAATAGTTTATAATTAAATAATAATTTATTTATCTAAGCAGTGTTTTCCAATCTTTTGACATATGTGTACCCCTTCTATAATTTTCGTAACGCTGAGTACCCCGTCAAAAAATGGATGTATTTTAACGAATTAAGTTGTCTCTGTAACGAAGTGCAATATATTCACGCCGTGTCACACCGGACCATCTCATGCCTCACAAGACTGTCTTGACTTGACTCATGAGAACGTAGAATTAGGCGCAGCTAAGCACGGTGCAGTGCATATCCCCACCAAACTCAGGTGCAATGCGTACCCCAACCAAATTCTTCCCATACCCCTGGGGGTACGCGTACCACACTTTGGGAAACACTGATCTAAACAAATGAAAACGTGGTCTTTAAAATCATGCAAATTATAATAATAAGAAATTATTTATCCCATCTAAATGCTAAAAAAAATTTTATTTTCATTATTATTAATAGATAAGTTTTGAAACAAATGAACTACTATATTAAACACAATCTGGATATGAAAGTTATTTACTTAATGCACCGGTAAAACCATAGTAGCCAGAGGGCATGCCAGTACTGTTTCATGGTCCACCATTTTGATTTTTCTGATTTTGTAGCAGACATCAGAATTTCTGCTACAAATCCAGTTGTATTGTATAGCTATATACATAGTTTTAAATGTCTTTTTATGAATATTTAATAATTATTTATTGCAATTAATGTTCATATTTTCATATTTTTGATATTTCATAATTGAAGAAAAATGAAAAAATCTCAGTTCAGCCCAAAAGCACTTCTGCATTTTAATTTTATTTAAGGTCCTACAAGCTAGTTCAGATTTTATTTTATCTAAATTCATTAAGCAGGAACTCAAACTAAGAACTACCTATACTATATAATATAGACATGATAAAAAGTTTATTTGAATTAATTATATATAACCTAAAATGATTTTATTTTCACTTATGATATTAAACAGATTATTATATTTTTAAATACAAAATTTAGCATTTATTTATTGTAATTAATGTTAATATTTTCTCAAATATAAATTATCATTGGTGATAATTCGTATTTGAAAAATACTTTCAAACTTAGGAACTTTTAAATGGGAATTCGTAAATTGAAAACAACCTGTTATTTTCAGATAATAAAAAATATTTAGTTCATTTTTGGTTAGATGGATACAGCAATGTAACTAGATTTTTTTTTTTGCACTTGGAGCAAATACATTTGCCCAAGTGCAAAAACAGTTTGGTAAAAATGTTTTCGGGATTAGCACCCCAGAAAAACTTTCACCAAACTAAAAGCTTTGTTTTGTGTTCTTGATTTCTTTGTCTTTGAGTAAGTGCCCTTTTTGGTCTGTCCTTGTTAGAGTACTGGCAGAATAATTACAGGATAAACTAGGTACTAACCACTTGGATTATCTGGAATAAATTTTAGTTGCCATATTTTCAGATTTTATAGAAAAATCCAAGCTTAATAAGTGATCTTTTAAACTGTCTCAGCAACTCCACTCTGATTGTGGGCAACATGTAACAGGGTTCTGAAATGGCCTAATAAAAGACAGGCAAGACTGCCTAGTTCATCAAAATGTGACCATCATGGATCATATTGGATGACCCTCTCTAACATAATCTCATCTAGTTAATTTTTTAAAATCATCAATATAATTCATTTTCTTACTTCAATACATTTGATAATATTGATTTCTTCTTCCATTAGTTTAATTTTATTTTTGACAGAAGTTTTTATATTATAATGATGCTCTTGTAATAAATATAAACATTGTTCCATTTTTTCTTTGGTTTCTTTTTCTATTGAATGGCTTTCTACAGTTGAAGATAAAATCTTGATTTGATGCTCAATTATTTGAAGGTTGTTTTCAATATTCTATTTAAAGAAAAAAATTAAAAAATATAAATATATCATATAAAAAAAAAATTACAAATTTAAATTATCATATATACTTGAATATCAAATTCAAAACAACTCTAAAGCAGGAAAAGAACAATAATATAATGAATAATAATAATAATAATAATAATAATAAATTGCCAAATGTTTGAATAAATGTTAACTTCTAATTTTGGCTTCTAGATGCCAGAAAATGTATTGATTTATGTATAAATCAATATTATAAAGTTTACTTGAGAATATAATTGACTCTGCCTAATCTTATATATTTTAGCATATTGAAATGAATAAAAGATGCAAAAACTATTTAAAATAAAATTAATTTTGATGATAAATGAATGGAATATTTATATTAACATATAAAAAAATGCTATTTGGACCATTTATTTTGAAAATGCTATTTTGGACCGTTTATTTTTTAAAAAACTGAAATATTACATTAATTTAGTGTAAACTTTTTATTTATGTAATATCTCATTGTTTTAAAAAAAATGAACTTACACCACTTTCAAAATAAACAGTCCATTTATCACTTACAAATATATTATTATTAAATGATTTTAAGCAACTATTTGAAATTTTTTAAAGTACTATATGTGAATTCTTTTATTGTAAGTTAATACAATAAAATATCAATTATCCAAACATCAATTATCTGAATCATTATTACCAAAATAATTATAATTTAGGAGCCCCTTAAGTTATGAACAATGTATGTATTGTTATTATGTATGTATGTATGAATGTTTATAACTAGAATGTTCTTATAATAAAAATTCTGAATTACAGCACTATTAAGCAGTCCCAATAAATTTTTTTATTTCTAGAGAATTGTTTTCGGCTACTGTGCAGCCATCCTCAACTCTAACACTTTTAACAATTTAGAACAAACGACATTCTAACTGTTAAAAATGTTAGAGTTGAGGATGGCTGCACAGTAGCTGAAAACATTTCTATAGAAATAAAAAAGCTTATTAGGATTGCTTAGTAGTGCTGTTATTGAGAATTTTTATTATTTGTCTACCTAAGAAAAGCAATGAAAAAGCTTATAGTGAATTAGAATGTTCTTAATTAAATTTCATAAAATTTCAAATATTCTTCAATAATTTTAAACAATATGATAGCAGAATGCTCTAGCCACCAATATTATTTAAAATTACACACAGTTAACTTATTATGGCAATATTTCAAGACAGAAGTAATTTCATCAAAAAAACCATTGTTTTATACTTGAAACTTTTTGTTCGAATCTGTGAAAAAAGAAACTTCTAATTGATCCAATTGTGAAATATATTACAAAACAAAATATACAAAGTTATTTCAGTACTTTTTGGGGCCAAATAACAGTAGTATCTGAATTACAAACAAAATTCATGAACAAATTATGATCATAGCTTGAGGAGTGGATGTATTTATTTTTATATACTAACTGTAGCCTGAAATATTATTTTTATTGCTTAATTCATTTATTTTTAATCATTTAATCAAAGATATATACAATATTGCATAAAAATGGTCTTAATTTGCCATTACAGAAATTACAAATCAGATATTGACTTTAGCTACTGTGTGGACATTTTGTTTGTTATATACAAATCATTTCCTAAATTAATTAATTTTTATAATAACATCATTCATTAAAATACAATACTGTATTAATAATCTTGCATAAAATAATTTAATTGTAGGCCTGATTATACTATTTTTATATGAACTAAATATTTTCATGTATGTTTGATTATCTGAACTATTTTATTAACCGAACAGCCTTGATACCCATTAGTTCGGATAATTGACATTCTACTATAATACAAATTTTGCTCTTGACATGACTCATAAATTATTTGATTAATTTTAAAAAATGTTCAAAATTTATTTATTGAATTCAAATATATATGGCATGCATATACTCTAAAAACAACAATATATTAACAATACAATTATAAAAGCAATATATTTCATAAATATACAGATTTATTTTTCCATTTCAACATTAATGTATTTACATTCATCAATGTAAATAAATTTCAGTAATCATCATTCAAATTAAAATATATTTTTGGGAAAACTTCACTCAAAATCATTAGTAGTACAGAAATCCCTTGATTAGTGTAGGTTTGAATAATGCAGTTTTGATTAGTGCGCAAAAAAATTTGAGACTATCCCTTAATATATGCGGTGCCAAATTTGATTAGTGTGCTTAAACAAGTGCAATTTTCTCCATATCTCTAGTAAACACAGTTATGGCCCTCAAGTTCATTATAATTGGACAGCCCTGATTTATATGAATTAAATTTGTTTGCGGTTTTTAAAGCAATTTCATTTGTACTATTGTTTTCAATACGTCGATTGTATTCATCAATGAGTTTACCTTGGATATAATCTACAGTTAAGTCATCTTCAGAATATCCCTCTAATGTAGCTATTAAAGATCCGTAAGATTCTGATAAACTGCATAATACTGCTGCGATTACATCTTCATCTGCATAATACTGCTGCGACTACATCTTTTCCTAATCTACGAAGTTGATTTACTATTTCCAACATGGCTGTTATGTGGGCTGCCATTGTTCCGGAATTGAATCTTATAGAGTATAACTTTCATATTAGATAAAGTTTGCTGCACATTGATGAACGTTCATAAATACTTTGAAGTTTTAACCACATTTCATGAGTGGAAGTTAAATTCATTATGTGTATGAGTTGGCTGTCTTCAACAGTTAGACCTAATGCTGCCATTGCTTTGTGTCTCATTGGTCCCAGTCTACTGGCAGGTCTTTTGTTTCTGGTTTCAGTTCGTTTATATTTTGCCAAACTCCAACACATTAAAATCATTTGCATTTTAAATTTCCATAATTGGTAATTAGAGTCATTAAGCTTACTGATATCACTTTGTCGTTTACATCTGCCATGTTCAAGTCTTCTTTGTTCTCACACCGTTAACCAGTTTCTTTTATCTTTAGAATAAATTTTTGGACGGATCAGTCACAAAGAGTTCACTTTACTTTGCTGTATCACGCGACTGGGCCCATAACATGTTAAATAAAATTGGCGAGTGATACAAAGTAAAGTAATAAAACTTTATTTCATACACTGGACAGATACATCTAACACACACATGGACATACAGAGAAATGAGGAGACAAGACATGTGGAAACGTTTAAGTATTGCCAGAGTATACAAATAAATAAAGGTACAAAAATTATATTAAGTAGTTGGGAAGTGTCCTTTCAACAATATCCATTCTAATTCCCTCATTAACTCCAATCAAAAATATACCATTATAATTTTTTAATAATTTATTTCAGTTTAAAGATCAAATACAACACTACTTCAGTTAAGGAAAATTTATTTTTTAGATGCAAACGTTTTCGGCACTAAGGCTATCATCAGGCTTCCTGATAATAGCCCTAGTGCCGAAAACATTTCCACCTAAAAAATAAATTTATTTTAAATGATAGTAGTGCTGTATTTGATCTTTAAATGACATATAGAATTATAGGCAGTTGTTAAAAGTTTAGTTGATTATTTCAGTGTATTTCTAAATTAATACATAATGCTAAGGTCATTTGGTATTTGGTTATTATATCATTAATCCAAATATAAATAGAAATTTTTTCCATAAAATAATAAAACATAGTCTTTTATTGAAGCCTTTGAATTAAATTCAGATTAAGAAGCAAAAGTTTCAGCACACAAAGAAAAAAATGCTGGAGCAAAAAAAAAGTTTTCCAGTATTGTTGCATGACAGTGACAATGAGCTACTCACATCATTGTTGGGATCAGCCATCAGGTTGAAGAATGGGATTCAACAAGCCAGATCTGGACTCCTGAAAAACTCTGGAGGTGTGGGACAGAGAATTGAATCCAAATCATCTAGAGTTGAATCACAGCAGACTTCCACTGTCGCTATCCAGCCAATAATTGTTCAACATTGAGAATCAAATAATTAGAAACTGAAGAAAAGAAATTGTCCTAACTGGACACAATTGAGTACCTTTATTTGCTATTGCTTCATGAGTCAAATCTAACCAATTTAGAATCTTTTCAACTATGCACTTTCTATGAAGTACATTTTAGTCAAATGCCTTTATTTTGCTGTTTGACATTTACAGCTTGGTGGCTAAAATTTGATTGCGTAACTTTTTCTCAAATGATATTTAAAACAATTAAAAATAAAATGATTAAATTGCTGTAAATGTCTTTTTTCATTTTAAATATCATTTGAGAAAAAGTTATGTATTCATCGTATAAGGGTGTATGTAAAGTTTTTATCATATAATGGTGTTTTATGTAATATTTCATTTTAACATTTTTGACTTGCTTTTATGGTCTTTCACAAAATTAAATTTTACATTTTGCATATTTAGATGGAATTACTCTGTTATAACTTATTCTGTTTGGTTTTTTACATAATATTTTTCAGTATTATTGGCTGTTATTTTCTAATCTTTGTTACATCTTTTTTCTTATGCTGTTTATATACTAAATTCAATAAAAAATGGAATGAAATGAAATGATTTTATGAATGTAATCTGTATATATCATGGATTGAATTGAGGATTGTAAGAACTACTGGAACTGTTGAAGAAGTTAGGTATGCAGAAGCTTTAACAGTGATTAATAAAGCTATGCTGGTCCATGTAATTAATGAAGTACTTGAAAATTGATTTAATATTGTTAGTTCTAATAGTCCTATAATGTACAAATGTATTCCCATTTATATGCATGTTGCATGTAATTTTATTTATTAGCTAATTATTTATTTATTTTATAATATCTTATTTTATTATGTTATATTTCATGTTCTAGCATTTTTGTGCTGTTACCTATATATATATATATATATAATATTGTTGTTATAGTTGCCATATTGTAAGTTGCCATGGTTACTGTAAACAAGGAACATTGTGGAAGTAAATCCTGGAAAAGTCTTTTCGAATACTTCTCTAGTAATGTGTTTTATCTTCTCTAACTTTTTTTTTTTTTTTTTTTAAATTGCTCTTTTGGAATTTTCTTGTAAATTTTAAGTTTATCTGTGATATTTTTGTAGATTTTTATATGTTCCTACTGATGATGGCTTGTTTAAGCCAAAAGTACTCCAGGATCTACCTATTTTGAATTATTAAATGTTTTTAACACCTATTTTAGTGCTTGTTCTTGTAAATATTGGAGTTTATATACTGTTTCTGTTTTTATGAACATTGTGTTTGGCTCAATTTGGCCAGTGGATTCATATATCATGAAACATAAGTAAAATCACAAACTGTTCATTAAAATATTAATTATATGATTAGTAATTGTTGGACTTCTAAGTGCAATGAGTTAATAAATGATAATTATTAAAAAAGCTTAGATATCTTGAGCTTTTCATTATTATCAGTTTTATGAGCTAAGGTTTTTGAAAACACTCAAATTTCAGCAATTCTATCTACAAGGCAGAAGATATGATAATTATATAGAATTTGCATCATATTATGATATTGTATCATATATGACATATGATATATAACTTTACTATTAAGGACTAATGGTTAGCACAAATTCAAGGAAAGGGCAATATAACATGTGCTCCCATCATTTGGAGAAAAAGAAAGAAACGCATATATAGTAATTGTTTAAATTATTAACATTACAATTATTTGTATAATTGTGCCTTCCCTGTCATTTTTTTCTGAATCTGGCTATGTTAACAGTGTTATTAATTGTCATTATAACAACATTATGCATAAAGCATTATATGCAATACTATTATGTACTTATAAAATTTTAGTACAAGCTTCAAAAAATCATTATCCTAATTTACTGTACAGTAAATTTATAAAGATGATTTTTTGAATACTTTATGTACAAAATTATTTATGTAAAATCAAATATCGTATTACTTCAAATTTAATCTGCACTTTTTATTCAAATTTTGAAGACATAAAATTTGGGTGCAGCTTAAATTCAAAGTGAATATTTTAACATCTTATTATCTTTTTTTCCAATTTTCCAATTTTAAAATCCTACTGTGGCTTAAATTTGAGGGCGGCTTAAATTCGAAATAATATGGTATATATAAATTTGGCAGCTCTGTTCTCCCAGAGATTTTTCCTTATAGGGGCTATTCTCATATATTGTTGTTGCCATTGTTATTTTGCTATACTCAATTTTCCATCTTTTAATACCCAATTCTTCTCAGGAAACCCAAACTGACTAAACATTTTTTTATAAAATTTTTTTAACATTTCATAATGATGAATTTGCATTAATAAAAAATCATAAAAAATTGCATAAAATAATACAATATTTTGTAGTGTACTTTACATATTCATAGAAAAAATATATATTAATGTTTATGACTACAAAGATTTATATTTCTGTTTGTACTGATTCAATCGTATTTATTAGAGTTTTTAATAAAAATCTAATTAAAAATATGAAGTCATTTTATATTTGAGCTAATACAATAAATGTATCTTTTAATAATTGAGTATTTTTTAATAATTGTGGAGACCCAGAATTCAAGCTGGCTATAAAGTGTCACTCCCCATCTCATTGAAAATTACGAAAGGAATTTGAACATAGTGACATCTTCAAAGTAAAACAAATGATAAAGATATCATTCTACCCAGACCAGAGAACCTTGTCTCCACAACATAAAGAAAGAATAATATACAATAGAAAATATATGATCAAACAAAGAATCGTGTTACATGCAGGTGTCTCACAAGACACATTAAAGAAAAAGAAAAAAAGAGAGAGAACACAAGATTTCATCTTTCCTCGGGAATAAACTGAAAGGTCAGAGGTGATCCGGGGAATGAACAGGTCGAGAAAAGGAAAAATCAGGGAGTAGCTCTCAAGATTCGAGATGAAAAGGGCATGTCCAGGAGTTGCTTTGACACCGAGAGATAGTTCCTATCCTCTGAGAGTTGCTCCACATCCCTGGGACAGTTCACTGCACCCAAGAGTGATTAAAGAATTGAACAAGATGGAACGGCATAAGAACAGTATTAACAGTTTTATTCCAAACTCAAATAACCTATCTTGTGCTCCTCTCCTTGTATTGGAAGCTCCGACCGAAAAGAAGACACATTAGACAGTGTTCCCTCTGTTTGCCAAAGGAGCTGTATTTGAATTATTTTTGGCTTATTTTGTCACTCCAGGTATTTGTCCTTTCCAAACAGATTGTCGGATTATCTCTCTCCATTAAAGGAAGTTGTTCTTTTATGAACATAGTCTCTGAATCATTCTGTCAAGCACTCATTACCCATTCTTATCCATGCCGCATGTCACAAGGCCAAAAAGCCTGTTTGTATCGTCCTCGGGTCTCATAATCATATAATTCAAACTTTTCTTTTTCATTAATTTAACAATCTCTCTTGTTATTAGTTTGTATTATTGCAATATTATTATAGAATTATTTTCATCATATCCATTATTTCATTTACTTCAATTATGTCATTAATTAAATACATACTGTAATTATATTACTAATCTTTTTTTTAAGATGTTTGGATATATAGTAAATCCTTGCTAATCTAAATTAATTGGGGAAGACATCATCTGGATTAAGTGAAAATCCAGATTAGTGAAGCAAAATATAGTTCTAAAAGATTAAAAAACAAAATAAGAACAGATAAATGGAAAATTTAATGATATATATAGTGCTAATGAAAATAAATAATATATAACATTAAATTTAATGATACATAAATTTAGTAAATGTATAACATTGTATTTATTCATTTATAGATGATTCAAACATTGTAAACAATCTCTTCTGAGATGAATTTTTTTCATTTTTCATATTTTGATACAGATTAGCCAAAATCCAGATTAATTGTAACCATATTATTAAGAATTTACTATAAATATATTTCTTTAAATAAATTTTACTGTAATGTAATGATTATTTTATTCTATTTAATACAGGAAGAAATGAAGCATTTCAAACAAGAAATGGAACTTAATAAAGAGAAGATTAAGAATAAATATACTGATATAAAAGTAATGTTTTTGCTTATAAATTCATTGAAATGAACTAAGTTTATTGAAATTTAGTGTATCCTTTTCTTCATTTTAAAATTGTATCATAATTTAAATCCTCTTCTAATTTAATATTAAATCTAAAACATACTGATCTGAAATATTGATTTATTATATAAATTTATTGATATTTATCATATCTGTGATCTGTAATTAATCTGCTTTGGAAACGAAATGCAAGTAAATACTAGTAAAAATGATCATAGATGAATTTTTTAATATAAATCAATATTTACCAATAAAATAAAACTGAAATACTAAAATATAAAATTGAAAGTAAATAAAAGTCATTATATTCTATAGAAAATACTTTGAAAAATACTGGTTAAAACTTTGTAACTCACATTATGGTTGTTTTTAAAAACAGCCATAATGTGATTTACAAAGTTTCTTCAAATGATTATATTATTATTTATAAACAACAAACAGTTTCAAGGATTATAGAATTTTTTAAATTTTGAATTTCTGTCATTCTCTAATAGAAGTAAATTTGAATTTAAAAATAAATAATTAATATCTTAGTTAATAAAAGGAAAATTCTGTAAAATTTGAAAATTCTATAATGTTGTTGTTTTGAGATGTTTTATAAACAAGCAATACAAATGAATAAAAAAGTTTTAAATAAAATAATTTTTGTAATATAAGCCTAAAATTTATTTAACTAAATATAATGCATTCATTTGCAGTAACTAATTTCAAAGAACTTATAAAGTTTCAAATAAATGTATAATGAAACAGGATAATATAGAAATTTCAAAGATAATTTGATTAATAAGAAAAATTAATTCTATAAAAGTTGAATATTCTATGATTTCCAGTTCTTAGGATATTTTGCAAGCAGATAGACTGTCAAAATTAAAATGCCTGACATAAAAGTGACATAAAATTTTCATTTTTTCATAGAAAAAATTTTAAAAATTAAACTGTTAATTTAAAATATATCCGAAATTTCTCAGCATTTCTATATTACACATCATTGCCTCTTTTAAAATTTTTATCTACTGTATAATCTTATAATCAAATTATTAAATAAGTTCAGTTCGTTTAGATAAATTGCGTATTTTATTATAATTTTTTTCAGCCCTCCCACAAAAATCATCCATGAGCCGCCACTGGAGCTGATGACAGTTCACAGACCAAAGACAAGTGTTGGAGATTGAAGCATTCATTATGATTGATAACATATGATTTTAGCACACTGCTATATTAAGGGACTCTGCTATAAGTCTCATGTCTCCTCTTCTGTTGTTTTGTATAATTTTGGCTCCCAGCCAATTATCTACAAATCATGTTCAAACACTTTTGTCCTAACTGCTATATTTGTCCAACTATGATATCCTGCTGGTGTTTTATTCAAGTGCTAAGATTGTACCTAGTGTACCCTATATATACCTCATTCCTTTTAAGGCTGTTATTCTTGATAGGATTTGGTAGATGCTTGATCTCATGTTAGATTGAATGGGTCAGATTGAATGTTTTATTGTTTCTTGGGTTTATTTACAAAAGGACACGTAATTTTCCGATACTTGAGAAACAATAAGCTAATGGATATGTTTCCATTTTTTTTATGGTTAATTTTGAATTTTCAAAATTCGTACAAGAATATTATATTTTGTTTTCTCAATTATAAAATTAATGCTATAATACTGTATATACATTTATTAAAATAGTTTGATATTATACATATTTCTGAAAAATTTTTTTTAGATTCAATTAACAACCTAAATTTTTAATAGAATATAAGTTTTTTTAATTAAAAACTTATATTTTATTATCAAATTGCTGCCTATAATGCCAAATTTTTATATTACATTATTATACAAGATGTCTTAATTCTATATTTTTTTGTCTTTTAAAATTTTTATCTACTGTATAATCTTATAATCAAATTATTAAATAAGTTCAGTTTGTTTAGATAAATTATATTTTAAGTATTATTTTTTTAACTATTATTTAAATTAAATTACTTCTCAGATATTTAATTTTCTCTAACATAAAGCATTACAGAAATCCTTATGAATTATTTATATTGTCATCCCCAAATTATATCATAATTGATTTCAAGATTAGAGAAATTGAGATAACATGAAATGAGACAGATTTTTTTCCATAAACAGAATGATTAAGTGGGGTAATTGATTCTAAACAACAAAATTTGACCAAGAAAATGAGTACAGTGAATTCCGCTATTGGGACAAATCTCAAAGAATGAAAACCAAACTAATAAACTAATACACACTTTAAATGCTTAATTGGGACAGTAGCAGAAAAGGAATTTTCAATTTTTGATATATTTTAGAGATTTTTCGAAAGTATGGCAACACTACGTACACTAATACTTGTTGTGCGCTTTCTTAAAATAAAATTCCTTATATAAAAAAACAACATTTTATTGTACCAGTAATTTTTCAGGTTAAACCTTTCTACATGATAATGCAGACTAACACAATGGAGCAGGTCGTTTCTTATCGTCTTATTACATACACTAATTTTATATTAGTGTGGCGACAGTGAGTTTATCATCCATTCCTGAGTAAAATTATAAGTAAATATCATTATTGATAAATAATATATAATAATACTATATTTGGCAACATGTGATGAGAATCAGTTATCTATCATTGTGAGTCTGGCAAGTGTGCATCTACTTAAGAGTCTATTGTTACTGTATCTACCAATATTCATTTACACTGTCGATTTTATTTAAAATTTTTAAATCTTTGTCAAGATGCCAAGAAATGATTTTACACTTTCAAGTAAAATTGCTTGGCTGAATAAAATTAAAAGCCTGCCATTTAATACAAGTAATCGTAGACTACTGATGTAACTGGTGTACCAAAATCTACCATAGCGTGTTTTCTACAACAAGAAAATCAACTGCTTGAGGAATGGGCATTACAGAAAGAAATTCCAGGAATATTCAAAAGAAAGCATGATGGAAAGAATCCAGAAGTCGAAGAAGCATTAGATCAATGGATTTCTATAGTTAGCGGGCAAGGTGTGAATATCAGCAGCCCAGTGTTGAAGAAAGTCAGAGGAGATCTGTAAAAAATTAATAATTAATGCGGCCCAGTGTTGAAGAAGAGAAGATCGGTAAAAAACTAATAATTAGATATCCATTTTATAAATCATTAAAATAGGTACCTAATTATTATTTTTTACCTATTATTTGTAATCATTAAAATAGGTACCTAATTATTATTTTTTAACCTATTATTTATATATTTACGAGTAACATTTTTAGAATTTATTATTACTTTGTTTAATTGGGACAGCCGCTTTATTGGGACAAAATGGCTTAGTCCCGACGTGTCCCAATTAAGCGGAATCCACTGTAATGTATTCTATGCTTGTGAAAAATTTACCAAAAGTAATAAATCTGATAAATCATATAACAATTTAAGGAGGAAGAAGCACTTCTTGAATTATAGCTAAGTTATCTAGATGATTTCCATTTATTTTAATTGAAACATACAATTTTTATTGACAATGAATTAAGAAAGTTAAGCGTTGAAGTATTATAAGAATTCTTCTTCTCTCAGAATTTGAGTGAATAAGCATCCTTCTATGCCTTGTCTAGTAGTAGTTACTGCTCATTCAAATCAATCTTTTAAAATGAATCATGTAAATCTTGATGCCTATGTCAATAAGTATAAGGGGCTCATACTTATTGACATAGGCATAAAGATTTACATGATGATCAAAAACTGAACCATCATGTTCTCTTTACTTATGCTAAGATTGTTGAGCATGAGCCCCTGATGATGATTTCAGCAACTTGAAAGCATCTTCAACATTCTCAATCTTCCAAATCAAATTTATTGTTATTATATCTGGAGTTTTTTTAATTGCCTGGGCATGAGATCAGCTTTTGTAATAGCTTTGAATTCTGAATCTTCATAAAGAAGAAAAGCCAAATTTTCAGATATTTTTCATTATTTTTTAGTAACCGTTTGCTTTAAGCCACTCTGTAATCCTCTCTGCATTTAGAATATTGAAGACCATTGAAAAGTTCTTTAATATTTTTTTAGCGTACTTTCCAAAGAAAATTGAGGCTTTAAGATTGGGTTTCATTATTGGATTGTTATATATCCCTTACTAATAACTTTTTTAGCATGAAAATCTGTTAATTACAAATTAAAATGCTAAAATTAAATGTAATTAGCAGAATTTTGTGAAATTCTGTAGTAATATTCTGCCATTAAAGGATTCTTTTGCCACATCCTTTAATCATATGAGATCAGTTAATCCTACAGAATATAAAAATAAAATCCTAAGTTTTAAAATTTATATTATTGCCAATTGATGGTGCTAAGTATTAGCAGTGTAAGAATAGCATATGGCATTGATTAAGAAATCAGGTTGTTAAGAGTCCACCAGTCATTATGATGTAACAATGGATGATGATACAAAACACTGATATTCTATGATGTTACAATAACAATGAGTGATATCATGTCACTGCAATGTCATTGTGATATCTATGCTGGTTAAACCAACATTAAAATTGAACACAAAGCCAATGGATTCCAAATGCTAAATAAAGGCAGATACTTTATTTTTTATTAAATTAAAATCCAAATAGGATTGTGATAGCTTATCACAGATTCATAATATCTTGCAATTATGGAATATATATTGTTGAAGAATAGATCATTTGAGTTCCTTTGTTTATGCTGGAAGAATCATTTTTAGTCCATTGCATAAGCATTCTTTGAAGATTTTGATTGTAACTTTAATTTCTTTACTTTAATTATTCAATAAAGGATATTTTTAGGAAAGTAGGAAACTTTAATTCTCTCTGAAACTCCTTGTTTCCTATTGAATTTTGTGCTGGCTACTACTATACTGTATATTAAGCAGGAATGTATTTCAGTATTTGCCCTATTCTATGTGGTCTTTTTTCTTATTTTACACTATATTCCAATTAAAGATTATTTGCTAAACATAGGGTTGTTCTTCAATTTCAACTCTTCCTTTATAATTGTATACAATTTTAATAAGTATTGCACATCATGATCAATCCATGAATCATGATACTTTTTCCAAAATCCAACATATTATTTACATTGAATTAGCGCATGAAAATCTGTTAATTACAAATTAAAATGCTAAAATTAAATGTAATTAGCAGAATTTCGTGAAATTCTGTAGTAATATTCTATGATGATTCAATAACAAAATATTACTCAGATATCATCCATATATATATATATATATATATGGATGATATCTGAGTAATATAATACAATGTATGGATGAATTTGTGTGCCTAGATTAATAAATTAAGTCTGAAAAGCAAACAACTTATGCACAGAATGACATAATTTGAGATGACATAAATTGGGGATGATTATATATATTTATATAATTAAAATATAAAATATTTAAATTTCCCAGTCTCTGAAGAAGAAGAATATGAATATGAAAGAGAAGCAGCATCTGAACCCGAGCCAGATTTATTATTAGATACCGATAGGGTAATCAGTTTTAGAAATTATTTTAGTATATTTAATTGAAATTATCATCTTAAATATGTAATTGTTTTTTTTTTTTGCAGGAAGATGAGCTTTCTCCCTCAAATTCTCAGCAAATTGGTTCTCTATCTGATGTAGAATAGACCTGACAATTATTTAAATTATTTTATTGTGCCAATAAGTTGTTAAAATTAAATATTTTAGTTACTAAAATTTCAAATTTGTCTGAAAATTTTAAATTTGATTGAATAGCCAATTTATATATAAAAATACATAACATATCAGAAATATTTTAATATATTATAAAAATTTATGATGATCAAAATTAAATAATAATATGATCATAATATTAATTTGATTGTATATTAACTTCAAAATATTAAACTTGTTAATTATATAATTGCCAAAAAATTATTATTATTATTTGTAAATTATGCAAATGAATGGAATGAAAATATATACTTGATATAATAATTATAGAGTAACTTGTGAATAGTTGTACATAATTTTTGTATTTTATTATTAAAACTGTTAAAATAAAATTTATTTTTTATGTTATTTCTAAATTTATATAATTTATAACTTTTTATTATAAAATTGAACTGATTGAAATATTGAATGATGATTATATTTTATTTTCTTTAATTCAAAATACAGTGGGTCATTGATTTGTGCAGTCTTGATTTATGCAATTTCAAAGATATATAGATGCATAAGTTTCTTTTTGTTGAATTTTCATAAAATGCAAATAAAAAATTCATTGAACAATTTCTTTTTCTTTTTTTTAAAAATATCACATGTGGATTTAAATTTTCTTAGCTATGAATTAAAAGTATGCTCATGAATTTCATTTGGCCATTCTGTTCACTAATACATCAATTTTTGTATATCATATTTAAGCATTATTGAATTTGGGCAGTTTTCAAATTATGCAGAAATATTTTGAACAAATTAGCTATGTAATTCATAGATATACTGCAATAGAAAATATAAGATAATTATATTCTTTTCCATTTCCTATAAATTTGAATTGAATCAAATTTGAAGGGGAATTTTCAGCAGTATTTCAAGGTCAGGTCAAATTGCAAATACTTAGTGCTGCTGATTCAGAGAAGAATATGCAAAAGTGGGACTTCATAAATGGATAACTTTTAAATAGAAAAATTAATATAATGATATAGACAAGATAATTTCTTAAGAGAAGTTTGTTTCAAAAATTTGCTTAAAAAATATTGAAGTACCTTTTGTCTAAAATAAAGATACAGTACAACAACTTTTCAATCACTTTTATAATATAATAAACTTTTACAAAAATAGCATCATTAAGAATCAAATTGTGCTATTCTTACACATTTTCCATTATATCAAGTTTTTTATAAGATGGAATAAATAAGAAATAGGTGTACAGGACCTTCCAACTTCATTCATTTCAATAGTATATACATTGAATTTTGAGTTAAATTTTCCTGCATAAATTATTACATATTGGGTTGTTTAGAAAGTGATTTTGTTTTTTACTACCAGTGGTGTTAGTTGTATTTTTAGCCTCCAATTTCATTCTAAGCCATATTGTCATTATAAATTTTGACAGCTGAAATTTCAAGATATATTCATAAAAAAATTTTTTTTGATTCTGTGCAGTTTTTTTTGTCCTATCAAAAATGGAGATTTTCAGCATGTTTTGTTTTTTTATTACCAAAAAGGTAAGAATGCTGTTCAAGCAAGAAAAAAGTTATATGAAGTGTATGGAGAAGATGTGTTAACAGACTGCCAATGCCAAAACTGGCTTGCAAAATTTCATTCTGACAATTTTAATATTAAAGATGCACCATGTTCTGGAAGGCCAGTTGAAGCTAATGAAGACAAAGACATTGGTTAAAGCAAACTGTTGAATAACAACATGAGAAATTATTACAAGATTGAATTTTTTTAATTCAACTGTTCATGATCAGTCAAAACATTGATATTTGGGTTCCACATGTTCTCAAAGAAAGATTTGCCCCATCGCATCAACATCTGTTGATTTACTGCTCAACTATGAAGAAAATGATCCCTTTCTGAAGTGGATCATAACTGTTGATGAAAAATAGATCTCTTTCTGAAGTGGATCATAACTGTTGATGAAAAATGGATTGTTTGCAACAAAGTTGAATGCAAGTGATCATAGAGCAGAAGAAATGAGCCAGCTTAAAGCACTCTGAGACCCCATATTCATCAAAAAAATGATGCTCCTTGTTTGGTGGAATTTCAAGGGAATTATTATTATTATTTTTTTTTTTTTGAGTTTTTTCCTGTATTGGTTGAAGTAAACCACTGAATAACAACATGAGAAATTGCTACAAGATTGAATTTTTCAAATTTAATCATTCATGACCATTTGAAACAACTTAGTTTCGTTTCAAAACTCAATATTTGGATTCTAATGTTCTCAAAGAAAGAGATTTGCTCCATCGCATTGATATCTGCGATTTGCTGCTCAAACATAAAGAAAATGATCCCTTTCTGAAGCGAATCATAACTGGCAATGAAATATGGATTGTTTACAACAATGCTGAATGCAAGTGATCATGGAGTAGAAGAGATGAGCCGGCTCAAAGCACTTCAAAAGCCGATATTCATAAAAAAGTGATGTTCTTTGTTTGGTGGTATTTCAAGGGAATTATTATTTTTGAGCTTCTATCAGACAATTCTACAATTAATTCAGAAGTGTACTGCCACCAATTGAACAAATTGAGTGATTCCATTAAACAGAAGAGGTCAGAATTGATTAATAGAAAAGCATTGTGTTTCACCATGATAATATCAAACTTCATACAAGTTTGATGAATCACCAGAAGTTGTTACAGCTTGGATGGGATGTGCTTACCATACCTGCCATATTTGCCATATCTGGCACCCTCTGATTATTATTTCATGGAGTAGAAGAGATGAGCCGGCTCAAAGCACTTCAAAAGCCGATATTCATAAAAAAGTGATGTTCTTTGTTTGGTGGTATTTCAAGGGAATTATTATTTTTGAGCTTCTATCACTTAGTTTAAATGAGGATGTCAAAAATCACTTGATTCAGTTTTTTGCAAGTAAAGATCAGAAATTCTACAAGCATGGAATCACATTACTACCAGAAAGATGGCAGCATGTGTCTGACCAAATAAATATTTATATACTATAAAAAAATTGTCATTCATTTTCATGAAAAAAAAATGAAATTACTTTTTGAACAATCCTATAAATATGATTCTAAACTAGCCAAACTTCCCCCAGCACTTTATTTTCAAAAATAAACCACTGGGGGAAGTTTGGCTAGTTTAGAATCATTTGAATTACATAAATCCCCTAGTAAAATGAAGATTGATTAGTTATCCTATAAATATTATGGTAAAATTAAAAACATACATGAGATATAATCTCCTACAAAACAGTTGATACAATATAGCTATCATGATATAATGCACATGTATAATTTAGATTTAATTATCAATAATGTCATTAATTTCCATTATAGAAATCAGGGTTGCAGAGTCTGGAGTCGGGGAGTCAGAGTCAGAATTTTAAACTGTCAGAAATCGGAATCAGACCTTACAAATTTTAAGAAGTCAGAATCGGATTTTTTTTAAAAGATGAAGTCTGAGTCGGATCATTTGCCATCTGACTCTGCAACCCTAATAGAGATGCTGTAACCATTGTTATATTATTATAAAATTACAGTACCTCACTGTGTACTAAAAGATGATTTAAATATTTTGCACATCAGTTTATTATATAAAATTGAATTAATATAAATTAAATTTGTATAAGTCAAAATTCTTTTATTTAATTAACAGTTGAATTTTTTAACATTTGTATTACAGTGGTACCTTGCAATTTGACACTAATCCATTGCTGAACTGGTGTCAAATTGCAGGACAATTTTTCCCGTACAAGACTGGAAATAGATTCATTCGTTGTCGGACCCCCATCCCACTCCTCTTATGGGTGAGGTGAGAGAGAGACACTATATTATTTTCTTTATTATACATATTTTATACACAATACACACAATTTATTAGACCTTGGATGTTGGAATAAAGTTTTCTTTATTTTGTTCTACATTTGAATCTTTGAAACCAGTCTCAACTTGATTTAAATTCCTCAGTTTGATCTGAGGTACATTCTGGAGTTTTCTTCTGCAATTCTTCGAAAATTAACCTAGCCTTCTCACAGATCATTGCCTGAGTTACTGGATCTCTCTTCATCTATCTTTATAAGGGAATATCTATCTTAATCCAGGTAAGGAATAGCTTTTCCATCTCTTCTTGTCAGAAATCTTTATTGCTCTAACATCCATAATCTCTCTCTGTTGCAAAATGTTGCCAAGTTATCCTAGAATGCCATACTCTTAAGCTACATCTGTAATTGTTTTACCTTTCTGCACTTTATCTACAATTTCTTTCTTCTTCTCTATACTCAATCGAGTGTTCTTCTTTCCTGAATTATTCCTCTATTCGCTTCTCTTTGAATCCATCTCTAAATTTCACTCAAAAAAATAACTATGGATGTGTAAATTTTTTACTTTCTGAAAAATGCAGAATTGAAAATTAAAACAAACAACACAAGCAAATACCAAAGCAGCCCAACAAGAATTGGCAAATAACCATGCAAATAATAAATGACATCACGCAATTCCATGTATGCACATGCACCTTCTGGCAAAATTAAATTGTTGAATTATGAGACTGACGAATTGTGGGGTGTCGAATTGCAATGTACCACTGTATTACTAACTCACATAAAAGGAATAAACCAGACAAAGCTTTAAAAAAAATTCATTTTTACACAATAAAAGCTAATATTTTACTTGAGAAACTGAATACTACTATTACATCAAACTTCCTTGTGCCTAGTTGAATTCAATCATCTCTATATCTTTCTTCAATAGCCCGTTGTCTATTTAGTCATGATTAATGTTAATATGAAAAAAATTGTTTAAAAAGTGTCCAAATAAAACAGAAAAAGCCAATTTTATTAAAAAAAATTAAAATTAAATTCTAAGCCATAAACAAATTGAAAAAATTTCCATGCTAGTAACTAATTTAGCAACTAACAAACTAAATTTAGCAACACATGAATAAATATATATACAGTGGTACCTCAGATCACGAACAAATCGGTCTACGAACACCATTTGCGAACAAATTTTCTTTTGCTTTACGAACGATGCTTCGGTTCACGAATACACATCCACGGAGTGCATGGAATGTATGTGACTCGCGGCACACAATCCCTGCGCACAGCCTAACCCCCAGCAGTAATCCCGCGGCGCACAAAACCCTGCGCACAGCCTCGCCCCCAGCAGCAATCCGCTCGCGGCGCACAAAACCTTGCGCACAGCCTCGCCTCCAGAAGCAATCCAGTTGTCATATGGGTACAATAAAGTTCCAACAAGTGTTGATATTTTAGCAGCTCGTATGGGTACAGTAAAGTTCCAACAAGTGTTGATATTTTAGTTCTTTTTCATTATTTAATTAAATTTATCCCTTATTATGGCTCCCAAAAAAATTTTTTTTCTTTAATTAAATTTATCCCTTATTATGGTTCCCAAAAAAGTTGTCTTTATTTAATTAAATTTATCCCTTATTATGGCTCCCAAAAAAGTTGTGTATTAAATTTATCCCTTATTATGGCTCCCAAAAAGTTAAGTGTGTTAATAAATTAAATTTATCCCTTGTTATGGCTCCCAAAAAGTTAAAAGTGTTAGTGGAGATGGTGTTAAACATGCTTTCTTCTAATATTACTGTTATATTTATTTCCTCTCTTTATCCCTTATTATGGCTCCCAAAAAAGTTAGAAGTGTTAGTGAAGGTGATCCCTTATTAAGGCTCCCAAAAAAGTTAAAAGTATTAGTGAAGGTGGCATTAAACATGCTTTCTTCTAATATTACTGTTATATTTATTTCCTTTCTGAATTACATGCTTTCTTCTAATATTACTGTTATATTTATTTCCTTTCTGTATTTTTCCACACATAAAGCCATAACATGTTAAAAATTTTTTCTAGGGAAAAAACGCTTTCTTCTAATATTATTGTTATATTTATTTCCTTTCTGTATTATTTTCTAATATTACTGTTATATTTATTTCCTTTCTATATTATTTCCACACTCCCAAAAAGGTTAAAAGTATTAGTGAAGGTGGTGTTAAACATGCTTTACTCTATTACTACAGTTATATATTTATTTCCTTTCTGTATTATTTCCACACATAAAGCCATAACAAGTGAAAGTAGTGTTAAACAAGCTTTCTTCTAATATTACTGTTATGTGGTGGTGTTAAACATGCTTTCTTCTAATATTACTGTTATATTTATTTAATGTATTATTTCCACACAAAAGCCATAACATGTTAAAAATTTTTTCTAGGACAAAAAACGTATTATTTGGAATGTTAAAAATTTTTTTCTAGGACAAAAAACGTATTATTTGGATTTACATTTATTTCCTTTCTGTATTATTTCCACACATTAAGCCATAACATGTTATTCCTTTCTGTATTATTTCCATACAAAAAGCCATAACATGTTAAAAATTATATTTATTTCCTTTCTGTATTATTTCTACACAAAGCCATAACATTTTAAAATTATTTCTTCTAATATTACTGTTATATTTATTTCCTTTTTGTATTTTTTATTATTTCCACACAAAAAGCCATAACATGTTAAAAATTTTTTTTCTCTGTATTATTTCCACACATAAAGCCATAACATGTTAAAAATGTTTTCTTTTCCTTTCTGTATTATTTCCACACATAAAGCCATAACATATTAAAAATTTTTTGTAGGATTTCTGTATTATTTCCACACATAAACCCATAACATGTTAAAAATTTTTTTCTAGGACTGTATTATTTCCACACATAAAGCCATAATATGTTAAAAATTTTTTCTAGGTATTATTTACACACATAAAGCCATAACATGTTAAAATTTTTTCTAGGACAAATTTCCACACATAAAGCCATAACATGTCAAAAATTTTTTCTAGGACAAAAAACAGTATTTGGTTTGCAATAATTGCAATGGGAAAAATTGATTCGGATTACGAATTTTTCGGATCACGGCAATGGGAAAAATTGATTCGGATTACGAACTTTTCGGATCGCGAACAAAGTCAAGGAACGGATTGTGTTCGTGAACCGAGGTATCACCATGGGAAAAATTGATTCGGATTACGAACTTTTCGGATCACGAAACAGTGTCGGGAAAAATTGATTCGGATTACGAACTTTTCGGATCACGAACAGGATCGAGATTGATTCTTACGAAACTTTTCGGATCACGAACAGGGTCAAGGAATGGATTGTGTTCGTGAACAGAGGTATCACTGTATATGCAATTTATGCCCATATAACAGGCTTTGAGGTTATTAAAATAATTCTAAACAAGCTTAATTTATTATTGCTTTATTTGCATGTAATTTTTTTTTTCAAAACGGTAGGGATGAAGTGATGGTGTAATAAATTTTTTTCTCTTTCAAAAATTTATTGAAGTATGTTTTTGTATCTGTTTCTTGATAGGAGTTACAAAATAAAACCTAATGTAATTTAAATTTTATGTATTGTATTTTCTCTAATGAAAGACAGAGATTTTTTTTTTTTTTTTTTTATTATTAAAAATATCATCTACTATTAAGATTCAATGAATTTCTAAGAAAAACGATGCAGAACATGCAACTTGCTGATTTCATTTTAGAATAGTTTACTAATAACTTTAAATATGGAACATCATTTAATAAAGAGATGCAGTCAACCTCCTATATAATATGGTATTTATATGCCAACAATTCTCTCTAACACAATTAGAGAATTTTTGTAAACTGCACGTAATGCTATTTTTGAATTTTTTGTGAGGAAAATCTGCTATTATATTAGATGTAATTTTTAAATATTTTCTTTTTTTATTTCTGCTGTTGATTTGTGCTATTCATTATGCAAAAATGGGAAATCTCTATATTTTATGATCTCTTTAACTAAAAGGAATCCAAAAATTCAAAAGGAAGCTTTAAAAATGCTGTACTAAATTTTTGTAATTTTCAATCATGTTATGATCGGTGATGTTAAATAATGAGGCTCGAATTCAATCAAATAAATAACTATTTATTATTAGTTTCTAAAGGCTCATCATCCTACAGTGGTCTCGTACGACCGACGTCTCCAAGGTCCGGCTCAGAAGTGCCGTTACAGTGGTTACATTGTTTCCAACTCTGGCAGTACGTCACATATGTAAAAGCAAAACAAGTCCAGATTATTGCCGTTTTTTTAAAGATAATAGATATACAAAATCTAAATGCTGCAAAAAAAAATTCTGAAGTTATAAATATTCTGCAACAAAGAAAACATTTGATTATGCTTAGCAGCAATGAAAAAGAGCAAAACTAAATGAATTTATATTATCTGATTTTATACACCTAGCCCTCGATTTGCACAGCACTCAATTTATACAGTTTTGCTTTTACACAGTTTTTAAGTGATGATGATAAAATTTTTTTTTGGGTTTTATTTTGATTGTTTTGCATTGTCATTTATAAATTAAAAGAGTATCATATTATCACGTTTTGATTATGCCATTTATAAATTAAAAGAGTATCATATTGTCATGTTTTCTGAGTTTACGAGTTCATAGAGATTAATAAAGAGTGAATACAGCTATATTTCATATAGTCCGATTTATTTATACTATCCTCGACTTTTCATTAACTACTTTAGATCAATTTACACGGTTTACAGTTTAATTGAACATATCCTTCTATTTTGTATGAATTCTGCATCTCATTTTACAGTTTCGGTTTGCACGATTTTTCCAGGAATGTATCTACCGTGTAAATCGAGGGCTGAGTGTGTGTGTGTGTGTGTGTGTGTGTGTGTGTGTGTGTGTGTGTATATATATATATATAAATAAATAAATCTGAAATGCCTGAGAGTGTATGTACGGTTATAACTTGAACGGCTGAAAGGATTATTATGAAACAACTTTTGTTTGTTAGGGAATTTACGCAGGAAGTTTAAAGACAGGTATTGATTATTAGAAATTAACCAATACCTGTCTGTAAATTTTTTGTGTAAAAGAATTTACTGAACCACTGCCGCGGCACATACTGGTTGCCACGGCACATATAATTAATAAGCCGTCATTGCCATAGCAATGCCACAATTTGACTTACAATTTTTATAAAATTCCATTATGTGTGTGTGTGTGTGTGTGTGTGTGTGTGTGTGTGTGTGTGTATATATATATATATAAATAAATAAATCTGAAATGCCTGAGAGTGTATGTACGGTTATAACTTGAACGGCTGAAAGGATTATTATGAAACAACTTTTGTTTGTTAGGGAATTTACGCAGGAAGTTTAAAGACAGGTATTGATTATTAGAAATTAACCAATACCTGTCTGTAAATTTTTTGTGTAAAAGAATTTACTGAACCACTGCCGCGGCACATACTGGTTGCCACGGCACATATAATTAATAAGCCGTCATTGCCATAGCAATGCCACAATTTGACTTACAATAATGGAATTTCATAAAAATTGTAACATTTTTGTATAAATTTTATAATGACACGAAAAAGAAAGAACTCTTTAGGTAGATTAACTCCTGATGCTAAACGATTGCGTTTAATTCGAAAAAATGAAATATTAGAAGATCGAAAAAATCAACTGATTTCTAATAGAGAAAGAAACAAACAAAAAAGGGAATGTTTGAAAAGGTACATATTTCAAAAGGAAGGCTATAATTTAAGAAAAAGAGAAACATTCTGGTTTACATGAAGCAAGAGGTGTTTATAAACTTATAATCTTAAGAAACAATGCAGTTAAGCTTATTTACACAATAACCTGGTGGAAGTATCCTTTGGTCAAATTAACTTTATGTCATGAACAAAGACAGCCATTTCCCTATTTGGTAGATGTTTATAACTGTTAAGTTGAATAAATGTGAAATATTAATGTTAAAAGTTAAATAATTAAAATAAAACAATATTATAACAATAACTATATGAAGAAGTTGCAAAATACTTCCATCATCAATCTTTTGTCTGGAACTAAGTATTTATAATATAATTCCAATATTTGTTTAATATACCTTTCTTTAATGCAGTGATTTTTCCAATTCTAATTAGTACATTGTAATGGGGTGTACTGCAAAGGCATTTTAAGAGACAAATTTAATATAATCAAAAACCGAAACTGGATTGAGAGAATAGCTTTTTCAAAAAGGAAAAAATTCGAAACACAAATCAAAATTAATAACTGAAGGGCTATTATCTAAGAGACCGAAAATACTCAAATGAAAAAATCAAAGCTCAGATTTAAATTCTACTGAACATTTATGAAGAAACTTAAAAGTGCTCTCTTACAAACAGACCAAGTATCATTTGAGATATTTGATCTATTTACAATTCTGTTGAAATATTGCCAGAAGTATTTGTTAACATAATTAATTAGAAAATATGCTTAAATATCTAGATATTATTAAAGAAAATGGAAATTTTATAAAAGGTCTTACAAAAGAGAATTTTATTATGTTATGTTAATTGATGTCACTATTTATTTCGATGATTGTTAATTAAACTAATTTATTTGCATTGTTATTTATGCAAATAACTACTTTAATAGATTCATAAGCATAGATTTACATTTATAGGCAATGCTTTTGGCTACAGAATCCCAAAAAAGGTGAAAATAAGCTTATATTTAACATATATCTTGTCCTGACTAACATATTTTTCTCTAATTATTTTAACTACTATATTATTTTAATTATTTTAACTACTACATTAAATAAAATTTTATTATTTAATATTTACCATCTGCAACTATTACAGCTCCACTTCCTTTATCTATAGTATCAACTAATCGACAAGTTGAATATAATGTGCCAGCAGAGCTTAAAGGTTGATAAAGTTCCAAATATTGTTCACCATGAAGCAACTGATTAACGTTAAGATATTTAATTTTGTATATGGGTTAATAAATTTTTAAATTAGAATATCTTACTTTTGTTGGATCAGCATTAAGTCTCTGCATTTCTTCTTGAAAGGGAGCAAAATCAAAAACTGCACACATTCCTGGTAAGATACCAAATGTAGGCAGAACTGAAAAATTTTCACTCCCTTCATACAAGAAATTAAGATAATCATCTTGTCGTGAAGAAACACCAACTATATGAATATAAATCTTAATTTTTCTTTCAATTATATTATAATTTCAATTTTAAAATAACACATTAAATTTGTACTTACTGCCTAATGCATAGAGTATAGCACTATCAGGAGTATATGAATATTTTGTTCCAATTGCATTTGAAGAATGTTTCACTTGAAGTTGTCCAGTTATTGCTTCTATTAGTTCAGTCATTTCCTCTATATTAAATATAATAATAAATAATAAAAATTAAAGGTTAAATAATAACAAAAAGTTTTATATATAACTCTATGGTGCCGGTATGTTATATGGAGGATTATTGTTGAGTATGAAAAATTTTTTGTTTCTGTAGCGATTGATAACCATGGCCTCTGTTATCCTGATTCCTGCTATGTTATTAACTGATTTTACAATTTTGGCCCGATCCCAGAAGATGTCTATGTCATATTCGTGGACCCTCTGCTAATGCAGTTGTGAATCTGGCCACCTGTATATCACTTTTATGTTCCTTAAGCCTAATTGATAAAGACCTTATTGTATTACCTATATATATTTCGTGTTATTGAAGAGAGTTGTTGTATATTGGTATAATGTATACCCCGGAGTGTTTATGTGGTTGGGTTGGGGTTTAATATTTTTTACCATATGGTACGTGATATTTAGTCTACTATATGGAAATGTGAGGTTTTTCTTTTCAAGCACTTTTCTAAATGGTTGCATTGGGATTGAATATGAGACAGATGTTAAATATGTCCGGGGTTGTTCTTGTGTATGGATTTGCAGCGTATTATGCAAATGTCTAGTATTCCTTAATATGGAGTCCCATAATATTTGTACAAAGCAGGGCATGTATCCGTGTGTTACTGCATGTTGTACTATGGTGGCATGTTCTTTATTGATAGCTTGGGAATGATTGCAGTGTGTTTGTATTTGTTTTAATAAATAGTGGAATGCCATTGTTTTATAGATATATGGGTCAGGTGACCCATATATCTATATATACCCCAACTGGGGTATATAGAGAGGAGTATAAGTATCTTTTTTATAGACTAATGTATAAAATGTTCTGTTTTTTATTACAATATCTACATCAAAGAAATGTATGTTATGCTCAGACTGTTGTTCAATTTTAAGATCTAAACCCAGAGAATGATCAGTAAAGGCAGACAACATGTTTGATATAAATGTATTTTTATCTGAGACAATGAATATGTCATCCATGCACCTTAGCATTAGATGTATATGTGTGTTCATCAAGGGTAGGACGGTTTGTTCTTTATGCCTAATAACTAGTTCAGCCATGATACCTACCATTGTGCTACTTATTGGGACTCCTATATTACTCCAATCATGACCAAACTAGTTATTAGGCATAAAGAACAAACTGTCCTACCCTTGTTGAACACACACATACATCTAATGCTAAGGTACGTATTTGATTTTGTAGACAAAGACATTAAAACAAAGTAAATAAGACAAAAAATTGACAAAAAACTCATTTTAAAATCTTGCAAGAAGTATTGCTGTAGACCAAGGCTGTTCAACCTATGGCTCACTGTTGTAATGAATACAGCCAAACATAAAATCATAAACTTCCTTAAACATTGAGATTTTTATGTACATACTTTTTTATTTCCTTGAAATTCACTGTATCATCATCAAATATCCTGCTTATTAGCAGGAGGATATTTGATGATGATACAGTGAATTTTTAGTACAAAAATGAAAAATAAATTTGTTTCATTTTTGTACTAAAAAGATGTAAAAAAATAATGAATGTAATGAAGTTTTTATTATTTAAATACTTATCTATATTTCCTATTTCCATTTTTAAAATATTTCTTATTTCAGTAAATAAAACTTCTTGATCTGTTCAAGGATTTAAAAAAATTTTTGAACAAAAAGAAGTCAAAGATTATTTGTTACAACATTTTTGGTTATTTGTCATGGTGGATATCATATATTGTATATTATTTGCTAGCTTTCTTGCTTAATAACTATTGTTAGAATTAATATATTTTTGTGCGGCCCAAGACAATTTTTGTCTTCAAATGTGGCCCAAGGAAGCCAAAAGGTTGGATACCTCTATTGTAGACCATGCACTAAAATGTCAATTAAAGAAAATGGGGATATGATGATAGATAAGACTATAATGAAATTAAATATTGGACTTCAGATAAGAAACAATATATAAGAAAGCAATAGATATCAAGACGTTATAATTTTTTTAACATTTATTATTGATTTGACAATAAATATTATTTTATTTATTTATTTAGAGAAAAAATAATTTAAAAATTAATTTTAGGTTCTTAAAATAATATAAAAAAATATGTATATAATAAAAAGTATTTATATATTAAAAGATCATTTAATATTTTTTTCAGTTAATATTTATTTATTCTATTTTCTTTCTTTAATAATCTTAGAATTTGCAATTTTTTGCCATCACATTTGGAAAGAAAAGTATTGATCAAATATTTTTTATATATGCATAAGTTAAAATTATAATAAAAATTCAAAATAAAATAACAATTTTTTTAAATTTAAATTTACCTTATAGTCTTCATGTTGCTCCTGAGGATTTATAATTACTCCATTTAATTGATAATTAATGGCTTCATAATATTTTGCAATACTTTGAATGGCAATTAAAAAATTAATTACAAATATATAAAAAGAATATTTATCATCATCCACTATAAAAATATTTTGAAATATTTTCATTCTTTTTTCTATATTATTTAAAATATTTTGTTTTTCATAAGCTAACTGCACTGATAGACCTTCTGGAATTTGGAGAGATGTAGCCTATATAAAATTTAAAAATATTTTTTAAATACAACAAAAAACATAATATTATGTACATAAACAACATTCCTTTGATTTACAATATTCCTAGTTTATAATACATCATTGTAACATAATAAGTTAACTTTTGATTCATAAAGTAGATCACAGAATAAAATAATTAAAAAATTTTCATAATTATATAAATGATTCTAAATGCAAAATTTCAACAAAAAATTAAATTTAGTCTGTAAAATTCATTAAATTATATATATATATATGTTGGCATTAGTGATTTGGCTACACTTATAATAAAGTATTACAGTAAAAACTAAATTATTATACAGTACAGTATGTTCCTTTAAAATATCAATATGAAATGAGATAGATTATTATATTGTTTTAGATAGATTATTATATTTTCCTTTGGAAAATAGCTTATTATATGATTTCTTGGCTTATATAATGCTTTCTAGATCCTAGTGGCTATGCAAACCAAAGGAATATTATATATTTATATATAAATCATAATTATAAACTTACTTGTTTTGCATTTTTCTGCATTATTTCATTCTGTTTATTATATTCAAAATCATTATGACTAACACTGGCAGAGCAGAGTTCTATTTGTTTTAATATCCTTGAATTTTTTAATTCAGCATTAGAAATATTTACATGATCAGAACAAATTATATTTTGTAATGAGTCTAAAAGATTTTCTTGGATTATAATATTTTCTTCTAAATCCTAGGATTGGGAGTTGGAGTTGGATTTTTTTAAAAGGTGGAGTCGGGAGTTGGAGTCGGATTTTTTGAAAAGTGGAGTAAGGAGTCGAATTTTTTTAAAAGGTGGAGTTGGAGTCGGAGTCGGATCATTTACTATCCGACTCTGCAACGCTGGTGTCCTACTAGTAGTGAGAAATCCATAAATTTTTGAGCATTTATGAATTATGACACCTGTGAAAGCTAATCGTATCTTAAATTGAGGACTACTACTAAATATACTTTGAAAAAATAACTAAATGATTTTGATTGAAAATTTAGCTATGTTAAATTACATTCAAAGTTAGATTAGAAATCTAAATTAAAATCTATAAAAGTTGTCAGATTAGAATAGATATAGTTAAGTTGCCATATTGCACATGGAATATACTGTATCTGGCAGTAGCCATTTTTACAGCTCATCACAAGCTGGATAACACTCAGGATGGGGGCAATTGGAAAGTTGAAGGATTGATTTAATGGACAAGGTCTGGACCTCTTCTGAAAACTAAGGTATGGGACTCAAAATTGAACACACATTCTCCAAGGTGGTAAGCCACTGCTTTATCATGAAGCCATCCATAAAAATTGTTAGGAAATATATTTATCATGTTAGTCAGTATGCAATAAACTTTTAAAAATTCTAAATGCCAAATTTCAGAAAGAAGAAGTCACATGCCAAAGCAATAATGCACATCTAAAAATGTGATTAAATTAAAAAAAAAACTCAGAGCAATCTATCAATTCATATTCACTTATTACATTATTATTTATTATTTTATTAAATACAGGTAACCTTCAAGCCTCAAATATGTAGCTTTAAATTATGTAGTTTCAAATTTACAAAATTTGTACTTTTATAGATTTGTTATTATTACATATGGTTCATATGAATTTCTATGTTTTCTAGAAGCTTCTGTAAATAAAACAAAAGGGAGCACCTGAGTGTCTCCCCCCTCAGCCAATGAGAAGTAGGTGGAAAATTCGTAATTTGAGGTAACATTTCTGGAAGTTTTGAATAACAAACTAACATGGCAGAACCTAATCCCAGCATAAATCGAGGATTACCTGTATTTTTTATGATTCTTTAAATGTAACATCACATAAAAATTTAAATTCATATCAATCACATCCATTTAAGTTACAGTTCCAGAAATGCATTTCTTAATAAGGAAAACAATTTTTTAATAGAGTAATGATAATAAAAATTCTATAACTAAAGACGATTAATCAGAATTAACAAAAATATAAACAAAGTTTAACATAGATATAAATTGTTATAAAAATACAATGACAACAGGAATGTGACATTGCTAATAAGGAGAAGAAAATGTAGTTGAAATAAAGTAGTAGATAACTCCTCTATCTTCTTTTATTTTATATAATATTTTATGATCAATCAGATACGAAGAAGCACATTTCAAATGAATATTAAAACACACTGACAAATTGCCAATTGAAATTTCTTTGTGATTCTTTAATAATTAATTATTATTTAGTAGACATGGAAATCATATTTCTAAGATTACTTTTAACACATCATCTGCTAAGACTAATTATTTTATTCTTATTTGAAAACATTATTGTTAATCTTAAAATTTGATTTGTATATGTATTTCTTGTTTTTGGTTTATTTACAAATAATACTAATTGCAACCCTATTCCTCATTGTTCTAATTCAATGAAAGATTAGTTCTGATCAAAATCTTTTGAAAGTGACAATATTTAGATATCTCCAAGCTTAAAAATAAATATAATCAAAACATAAGTAAATACTTATTAGTTAAATATAGTTAAATTTTATTTTTGAATTCATAAATTATACACAAAATTCATTAATTTAACTTATTAGATGAAAAAAATCCAAGTTTAAGTCCTATAAATAAAAAAAATATCACTAATATTTGTTCTCAATGTAAATTGTTGGGTTTGAAAACGTCATTTCCATGAATATTGAGAAAATAAATTACTCATTTGTCTCCTCTTGATTATGTTTTTGTACTGTTTAGAAGTATTTAAAAGAAATTCAGCCATCATCAACTAAAATGCTTCTTAAAGCAATACTAATCATGGTTTTGTACTATAAAGCCTTGTGAAAATAATGAAAAATGATAAAAATTTGTTAATATTGAGTCAATATTTTGAGAAAGTTAGTATTAAATTTGAACATTACCTCGTATGGAGAGGAGTAGTGTTCAGACCGGAGGTGTCGCCCGCCATATTGAAAATGAAGGAAGATAGTTTCATCGTCTACGTAATATTTTTTATGATGATTAATTTTGTATTAAAATAATTATTACTTGATTGTTCTACTAATGTTAAAGAAGATACAAGAATTATTAATAATTCAACTACATTGTTTATTGCAAATGTAAATATATTTGTATGATATGCAAATTTAGCCGTATATAAGAATCATCTGTGGCGTACCTTAGAGAGTCCATCTTGTGTTCGTTGTGTCTTCGTCACTTTTGTGGTGCTCGTCTAAAGAAGTTTTTGTGCTGTGTGGTGGACCTTTCTTGTTTGGATTGTTGTCTATGTTGAACCTTGGCTATGACTGTGTTCAGTGGTTAAGAAGGACAACGGTGTACTGTATTTTATTTTTGCTTATTTAGTAAGTTTTCTGTTATCATTTTTGAAGTTAATAAAAGCTAATAAGTTAATTGTTCAATGGAAGCAGTATATTTTCTGGACTGGCTGGCATCCACAGAAATTACTATTAACATCCGTATTTGTACCAAGAGATGGGAGCAAAGAGATGTGGGGACTAGGGGTCCGAATCAAACAGGCCAACCAGATGCGAGATGTTATCATTTTTGAAGTTAATAAAAGCTAATAAGTTAATTGTTCAATGGAAGCAGTATTTTCTGGACTGGCTGGCATCCACAGAAATTACTATTAACATCCATATTTGTACCAAGAGATGGGAGCAAAGAGATGTGGGGACTAGGGGTCCAAATCAAACAGGCCAACCGGATGCGAGCCTGGTCTTCGCTGCCTACACCAATGGTGTTCAACCTTTTTTACTATGTGAGTTACTTTTCTATAATAGGTTAATCATCGATCTACTCTCACGTTCCTAGGTTCTATAAGTCACGTTCCTCCAACCTGATATCTGATTATGTACAATTATGTAGTTAAATGCACTCACTCATTCTGGAGGACCACTCTCCCAGCCCTAAAAACTTTAAAGAAACTAAAAACTTTATTTGTACATTTTAATTATTTTAATACAACAAATAAAAAAAATATATTGGAATAAAATATTTATTTCTTTATTTTGGAAAATCGAAGTTAGAAAAATCAAGATTGATTACAAACTCATAAGTTACAGGAAATGCTGGTTGATTAAAAATAAAAAAAATGTTAATGTGAAATTTGGCATTGTTTGGAGCTCAATATTTTCATAGTTGGATTGATATAGAGAATTGGCCAATCGCAGACAATCATCCAAATGATCATTTGTAATTTGGTTTCTTGATTTTTTATGACATTCATATTTGAAAAAGTGGATTCTATCAAGTATGTTGATCCAAAAAAAATGACAATTTTTTGTGCAATATCAGTTAAGATTGGAAACTTTCCATGTGTATACTTACAGTGATAAGAAAATTATTGATTTGACAATTTTAACGAAAAATAAATAAACAATAACAATACTGTAAGAAGTTAACTTTGACCTGTCCTATTTTTATTTTGTTATGCACTCTATTATTTAGCGTTATTTTCTTATATTTTAACAATTATATTTTAGTTTAAAAGTTAACTTACTTCCCACATTCTCTGTCTCCGTCGTTAGCAATCACGTGATACGGATTCGGAACCGTCCTCCGGAAGTGTTGTCCCGAGTAATGACGTCATCATCTAATCTAACTAAATTTACCACTGATCCAATATGTGAATATAAGAATGGTCTGTATCGATGTTTTGTTCGATATATAAATGAATTGTAAAGATGACATGAATGAATTACTCTGTAAGCTAATAACTTTGAACTTGTTACGTATAAGTATGTAAATGAAGCAGCATGGGACTGTAAGTCACCTGGTATAAAAGCCTATGAAAAACGGCAACCAATGAGGGTTGTTTGATAACGAGAAGTGTTATCTTGACGTAAAATTGGCAAAAGTGACATTTGAGTTTCTTGTAAAGATCAACGATTGTTTGAAGTTTGTATCAGAGATGGAGGTAGTAGAATTTTAGTAGTATTTAAGGTCCGTAATGGTCTGTATCGATGTTTTGTTCGATATATAAATGAATTGTAAAGATGACATGAATGAAACACTTGAAATGACATGACATGAATGAAACACTTGATGACATGAATGAACACTTTGTAAGTGTTTAGAGTCTAATAAATTTGTTTTTTGTTAATTTAACTTGTTTTGAGAATTTATTCAATTTATTAGCATAAGTTTCTAACACCGTCCTGTTGTTTTCAATCTAACACTTGTTCGTTACTTCTAGTTGTAAGTTCCTGTTTCCGGTTTTGTTTTTGCCAGTAAACGTTAGTAGTTGTTAGATTGTTTTGAAGTTAACTAAATTTAAGTTAGAACTTAAAGACCTGAGCTCAGGCCAAACTCTGGATTGCACAGTCGTTAGACTGTTAGGCTTAGTTAATAATTAATAATATCGACATTCGTTCTAATTCGCGACTTTGCAATACACTTAAAGAGGAAAAAAATAATACAAAATAATGGTAAGTAAATTGTTATGTTTTCAGTTTTAATGAAATTTGTGAGAAGGAATAAACAAGAGATTGACCAAAAATCGCTCCACAATTGATCAATCTCAGACTGTCCTAAACAATAAGTAGTCATATACAAGCTCTCAGCTTTTAAAGTTTGAATATGACTACTTATTGAATTTGTAGAAGCAGATAAGTTGGTTTTTTTAATATTCTATACATTTAATCAAAATTATTTATTGTGTAGAATAATATATATGATGGCTCTTGTAAACAAACTAAAGAAGGCAAATGCATTTGCCTTCTTTAGTTTGCATTTTTTGTTTGATCACAGAATGATTACAATCATGAAATAAAACATTTTCACCAAAGGTAGCCTGCATTTAATTCATAGTAAACTCTGATTTCTTGTTAAAAGTGTAACTTTGCTTGTAACAGCACACAACTTAGCTGGTTTAAAGTCACAGTTACTAGATTTTATTATCCCTATCCAATATTATTTAAAATCATTGAATTTAATTCTAATTACAAATATCATAAAATCTCATTAAAACTCTGAAGAAATCAAAAATTAATATTCAAAATATAATTGATATATAATGATAACACAGCATCTTTAAATTATTTTTTGATCAAAAAGAAATCACATTTTCAGATAAAATGATATTAAAATTTTCTGAATGAAGAAAAACTATAGAATATATACTTTTAATAGTAAAATCAGTTTCAAAAAATATAGTATTAAATAATTCTACATAATACTTCATCATTTTAGCAAGTATCATCTGATATTATTTGATTTTTTTCCTAAATTCAAACATGATGTATCAAGCATGTGATATATAACTAAGTAAGAGAGAGACTTCAAGATTTAAGTGCAAAAATCTTGTCTTTCTTCTTATGGTCAGCTAATATCCAATAAGCAGTAATTTTATAAAGCTTGTTTGTGTGTGATGATGCTTCTCTCCACCAGTGATGCAATAAATACATGTGTAATTTAGAATTTCATAAAAACAAAACATTCATTGAATTGGACTTCTGTATTGAAAAATACTAAATATGTATGGATGAAATTTCTACATTTACTAAAGTTAATTTACTTATGGAAGTTTTTAAACTGATTTTAATATTAAAATGAAATAGAGTCTTTTATTTGCTAGGGATAACAACATTCAAATCAAGAGAATACATCCTAACACACATTAGAGAGAGAAAATTGTACTATTGAGGAAGCATTCAATATAGGTATTTTTTCTCTACTTGTGGATAGAACCTCATATTAAAAAGTTTTAATGTGTTCTCATTACAATGTTTTCTCATATTCATGAAAAATTTTGGGAGTTTTAAAATGACACTGTTATAAAATTATCCCTATGGGAAATATGGATTTAATTTATAACACTGCTTAGAAACAATTATCTTATGTGAACAGGGTTTATCTTATTTATAAATTAAGCAACAATGATAATTAAATAGTACACAGGAGATTACCAGCTTATGATGGTCAGAGTTATAATGATCTTTATTTACAGTAGTGATTATTTATGACAAAAGTATTTATGATAACTGCCATCAATGACTTTGCAACAATGGCAGTCAATTGACCAGAGGGCCAAATAGTATAAAGGATGGAAGCATTCTATGTTACCATTGCAAAGTAATTGTATTTAATTCTGAATCTCTAGCCTCCCGATATTTTAGGTGTCCAGGTTTGGCCCAATCAATTCTATCATTCACATGATTACCATTTATCATCATGAGTATGGACAGTCTGTGGTAAATATTGGAATGCCCAGCCAGTAAGTATTCAATAAGAAGGAAAATTGCATATGATACAAAAGAAAAAATAGTGATCATTCTGACCTTCAATACTTTTTTATAAAAATATCATTTCAATTCAAAAATATTTCCTGAAATGTCTGCAATAAAATCATATATAATAAATTAATTTACTTATCCAAATTCATTGAAAAACAACATATGGGAAATTTTTAATGAATTCATTCAGGCATTGATTCACCTATAATAAAGTCCTGTTGATTTTATCACAAATGTGGGTAGATCATAGATAGGCTAAGTGGATTCTATTATGTAATAATCAACTAATGATTGGGAAGTGGTGTTAAAAAAAATAATTTATTTTTCCAGTAACTTTATTATGCTAGTTTAAATTAAATCACTGAATCACAGGAATACTTCTAACTAGTTGGTTGTTGAGTGCCTGTGATGCACTCAACATTCATAATGGATCAACCTGAAGGATGGAGTTCAATGGGCTTGCCAGCCTGGGCCCATTCTGAAAAACTGGATATAAATGGGACTAGGAATTGAACCCAGATCCTCAAGGTGGTAAACAACTGCTTTATCATGCGACCATCTAGAAGACATTAAAATCTTGGACATACAAAAATAATCATTTCATCTTTCTTTTTATATGGTATTTTTTTATTTTTATTTACAAAATGTTCTACTAAGTTGAGATACATATTTTCTTTGTTTTAAAGAATGAAGAGCATTTATTCAACAATACTGTAACCTACTACATTTTTAAAACATATTGAATATTCAGCATTCTGGAGTTTAGGAACCTCCACTTATAACATTGCACCTATGGAAAGTTGTGTTCTGAGCTACGACAGATTCAAACTAAAACCAAAATTTTTGAACACAATTCTATCATAAGTTGGGGATTTCTCTATAGTGAAATTTTTGTTGTATTGAACACATTATAAATATTTATCTTTCAAATATCCTAATTTAAAATAATTTTCAAATCAATGATTTATTAGAATTCATTTTATAAAACATTTTTCATATGCTCATTCTTTTCATAAATCAAGGAATAAGCATTCAAAAATTTCATAAGTCTATACAAAATGGTAAGAGAATTAAATTCAACAACTGAAAATGAGAATATGAAATTTGGACTGTTTTATAGAATTTATCTCCTCTTATATCAATTTAAATGATATTGTAAGTATATTGAAATTTTGTGATCAAATTTTATCTTACAATATTGCATACCTTTATCATTTTTATGTATTTATTTATGATCAAATTTGAGCTGGATTATAAACACAAGTTTCTCTCTAATTTTTAGAATGATTCTCTTTGAAAGATAGATTAATAATAAAATGATAAATCATAAATTTAATAAATTCATGAAAGATTAAATAAAAATTAATTTATTGATTTAATTATAATAAAATTTAGTTAATAATTAACAAAATAAAATATACTCACCTTGAACAGTTAGTGGTGTAGTTGCTCCATTCATATTAATTATTTCATTCCAATTATCACGCACTAAATAACACATAAAATAGTAAGTTCTATGTTTTGTAACTAAGAAATATCGTAAATTTTCTAAAAATATGAAATATATTGACCATTTTCTGCGGTAAAAGAATCAGATGAGAATGCTTTACCAACTGAACGTTGCCACTGAACTAAAATAAAACCAGGAAAATAAGTTTTAATGTCTTTATTTTGACTTTGAAAATTTTATAATATTTAAACAACTTACATTTTCCTACCCAACCTCCAGCTGCCTCAAACACCCCACCATTCTCAACACAAGAATCATGACACAGCCAAGTAACAACAGGACTCACTAACTCAGGTTTTAATTTTGTAAATAATTCTATAAAAAACTTTTGCTTAGACTTTATAATTAATTATAAAATGATATAAAAATATTTATATTTATTAAAAATTCACTAGTTTTATAATTGCCAATAATAATTTGATAACAAAAATATTAATTTCAAATTGCTAAAACTAATCAAGTTTTGTTAATTATTAATATTAGTTATGCTAATTATATCATCAATTATGCAAATTTAGCACATTTCAATTTCAAAATTTAGTATACAGTAAGCCCTTGTTTAACATTGCATCACTTATCATTTCACTCTTACATTGCAAGCAAAATCTATATTTTATTATTATTAATTACTATTTAATTAAAACAAATTAAAGTAGAACAGAATGAAAACCTATTCTTACATTTTCCAGCATAAAAAGAGAAAAAAAATTGGAAACCTATAGTGGTAGTTTTAGAAAACCAGATAACTACATTTTATATAAAGTACTAACTCAAGTATACAATACTGCCTATAAACACTATGTGAAAACTATATTACAATAGGATAATCAATCAGATTCACTGTGTGGAAATGCTTCAACTTTTCAATCAGATAATTCAGATTGAATTGAATTAAGATCATTTGATCTTAATTCAATTCAATCTGAATTATATGAGAAACTTACAAAATTTATATGAGAGATCTGGGCTCAGTTCATCTATCCTGTTGACCTCTAAAAATTATAAATAATATTTGATATGGCCAAGAATGTACTGCTCTTAATAAATAATTGAAAAAAAATGAGTGTATATGTAGAAATTAGCACTAATTTTAAAGTGGAAAAACGATATTTTATTAAAGAAATACTTTTGACTTCAGAAAGTCATTATCAGCTTTTTTAAAAAAACAGTTAAAACACAACGTTTTTGGAATATACAATTCAGAATGTTATTTAAAATCAAATTCCAAATTGAATTTGATTTTACATAATTTTAAATTTAAAATCAAATTGATTTGATTTTAAAATCCAATGAATTTGATTTTAAATAACATTCTGAATTGTACATTCCAAAAACGTTGCGTTCTGTTTTTAAAAAAAGCTGATGATGACTTTCTGAAGTCGAAAGTACTTCTTTAATAAAAAATTGTTTTTCCACTTTAGAATTAGTGTTGATTTCTATATATACAGTCATTATACAAGTGAAAGATTATATATGCACAGTATGAAAAATGACATTATGAAAAATTAATTATAGACATAGCATCTATGAATTCTAAGGTGTCTTTTATTAGAAAATAATTTTTCCTGGAAATATAATTGCCATGTAATACTTTCAAACATTAAAATTTGTAATTAAATTATGCTTTTCATTCATTTCATTCCATTACTGAACATAATACAACAATTAAATGAAAAAATTAGCAAACAGTATTCCTTCTAAAACCAGAAAGAAAGTACAGTCATCCCTCCACACTTGTAGGAGTTAAAGATATATGATCTTAGCAAAATATGGAAAAACCATGAATATCTCTAGGTTCTCAAACCTTAACTCTCTAATACTATTGACAACTAATCAGAGTATTATTTAATAACAAAAAACTTTTTCATTTTCTTAAAGCATTTTTTATTGCAACTGGCAACTATCACTAGCTAATAGAACAATATAAAAATGTGGGTCTTCCAGACCCCAGAAACGGAAATGGAAAAGGCAAAAATGACAGGTGTTTGGCCTACTAGCAGTCCACAAACGATGCATGGATAAGGATGGCAAATGAGGCAACTTAGCAAGTTCAGACAGAGAACATTGAATATAAATTCAACAGCTTCTTTATTAATTAACAAAGGGAGATTTCGATTTACAAATTTTAATTCCTGACAAGGAATGAGAGATATACCTTAAAGTTCTTGAATCCTTAAACACGTCAAATACGAGAAAAGTCACAAATTGAAAAAAGTCTTTAGTCCCTTATTCATAGTCTCTAGTCCAATTTGATGTCAAAGGTGAACGTTCAATTTCCTGGGTACTGATGTCGATTTGTAGTATCGATGCTAGATTATTAAATCCTTCTGATCTTAATAGTGCGGAGCAGTGTCTTGGTGGAGGAACACTCACAATTCCGATGGTTCGTTCTGGCGATCCCTGGGGCGATGGTCAAGCTGTACAGGTAGGAAACAAAGTGCGGTAACATGTAGCGGAACTAAAAAAAGCAAAGTGAGGCGAACCCTGATCTTGGCATATTTCGCCTCATAAAACTTTGACCTTGCCAGTGCTTTTTCCCAGGGATGGCTTCCCAGATGGTTCAGGTGCCAAGTTTTAGACTTTGCATTGACACCTGAACAAACCATCTACAATTTATTACCTTAAAAAGAATAATGTGAAGCTTATGGGACCTATCAGACAGATTGAAAGGGTTGACCTTGAGTGTTTGTGAGCTTACAGGTAAGAATGGGTGAACAGTGGAGGTTTCCTGATCTTAACTGACTTGGAAACAACTTCAAACAAATCAAAGATTTATTAATGGAGGTAAAGAGAAAGTTTTACAAATTTTTGCACATGCAGAATGATATGAGGATAAATACTTTAATACAAAAATATGAATGGGTGTTCATCTTCACTTGTTCTTCTATGGACGGGAAGTTTTATCATGCCGTCGTTGATAGTTCGGATCAAAACTTCTAGTTCCTTTCTCTGGCGTTGTTTGCCTTTTTCTTCTGAGACGCTCATAGTTAATCATACTTCTCTTCTTTGTGCTCTTGCGAGCAATTTCTAATACTTCTGGCCAAAGCTGCCTACTCTTGGTGACCGTCCTAACACATCTTGTCCGTTTTAGGACTTGTGAGCGACTGCTCGTTCTCCCTGGGAAAAATTCTAACCTCTTCCCTCTCTTGCCGAGGATAAGGAAAACAAAACCATTAATTTTTTTTGTGCTGTTTATAATTTAATAAATTTATAATTTTTTATATAATAAATAAAAATTTAAATACAGTTTCTCATTCTTTTGCATCAAGTTATGGCGACACCTGCACGTAATAAGATCGTTTTCATCTCGACATTATTTTGATTATTTACTTTCAATAACATACAAAAGACAATTTTTGTGCTGAGTGGTACATTCCTTACCAACTATTTTATCTTCACCTTTATATGTCAATTCCAATGAATTATTCATTTTTCTCTTTTTATATGTTTAGTTAATTACCCGCAGATTGACGGATTTATTAAAGCCAAACAGTATCTCACAGTTGTTTGAATTTTACATCTTATCTCACTTTTTACCAACATAGAGTAATTTTATTACCGAATAAAATATCATATGTATATTTATATTTATATATAATTATAGAACATAAAAGTCTTCTCAGGGTCCCGAGGATCTTACAATAATAATGATATCTATTACATCCTGTTATTTGATTACAACATCGTAGTCACATTCCTCGACTCTGCGATAAAGAGGGGATGTTCCCAATCTCCACAAAAAATACAATTAATTTTATGATTTGAACAAAAGCTATTCAAATACAAACATTTTTAAATTACAAAAGTTTAAAAGCTATATTCTACATATATTAAGATTTTTTATACAAACATATTTTTTTTTATAAAATTACATTACTTAATATACTGTGTATACTCGTGTATAAGCAGTGGTTTTTTTTTTTTTTTGTCTGAAAAAATTTCTGAAGTGGGGGAGTCGGCTTATACACGGATAAAAAAAAATCAACTTTTTTTTGGCTGGAGAAATTGAAGTAATACGCAAAACCATAACTTATTGAATCTCCCCCTGAAGACTAGAAGGAAATTTTGCAATAATTCATTTAATACAATACCAGGTAAAATTTTCTTACCTCGATGTGATCGAGTGTGTTGTGCCGCCAACTCTAACCTGCATCTATATACTGTAATCAGATAGGCGACACCGCGCTGCCCGATACAATGTGACGCGAAAACTCGACAATCAATTGAGAATCTTACCTAGGATTCATATTTGAGTGAAAAAATATATTTATTTATTATTATTATTAATTAAGAATGTTTTAATTCATTCGCTAGTAATTGATAAATACTTATTATATTTAACTCATCAATGATTTAATTAGATTAAAAAGTAACTAAAATAATGTTTAAAATAACAAAAAAATAATAATTACTTAAAATCTGTACTGAAAAATAGTCTATCAAAAAAGTTCATCGAAAGCAAAATCAAAACTTCGAAATCGCATGATTAACGTCTAGAAATCATGTTGCACATGTCATCCTAAGGATGTATGACATCACCGTTAGGGTGGTCTACTCATTTTAAAATACAATCAGATTTGAATATGAACCATAGATTTTAATACTCAACTCAACTATAGGGAACACGAAACTTTGAACGGTCTCTTGGGAGCTATGTGACGTAGACGTATTCTAATGTAATTTTTACTGTGATAATATGAACTTTTTTTAGAAAAAAAAACAGTTATTCAATAACAACAATAAAAAGAAAATATTTTTATGTAAATTATAAAAATTTATTACTATTCGTTAACTTGATATTTTCTGAAGCTATATCATCCTAACGACAATGTCATTCTCCATTATAAAAATTTATTACTATTCGTTAACTTGATATTTTCTGAAGCTACATCATCCTAACGACAATGTCATTCTCCGACATCAATCTCTCTTTGGAGTAAAATTTTACATTACATGTTGTGATCGAGCATGTCGTGCTGCTGAATCCAGCCTGTATTTATAAAAGTGCATCAGATAGGTGATGCCGCGCTGCCTGATGTGCCACGACAGAGAAATTCTTGACAACAATCCAAGAATCACATATAGGCATGCTGCGTTGGATCACTTTAGCTGGATTATTGTTGAGAATTTCTGCATCACAGTGCATCAGGTAGTGTGGCATCGCCTAGCTGATGCACTTATACAAACACAGGTTGGAGTCAGCAGCGCAATGTGCTCAATCACTTCGATATTTCGGGACGACGATAAAGCCATTGTAAAATAAATATATATTCATTGTGGCGTTATAATTATATCATTGTCGTTTCGAAAAAAAAAATCTCCTGGGCAACGTCGGAAATAATTGGCATTTCATTTTGTAACGAAAAGCATACGGTCTGAAGTTTTCGTTTCTTTTCCTTTATCCATATCAAAGAATAACACTGATGCACGACTTTACTATGGCGTTATCGTATGCTGATCAAATAAAACTTAAAATCGGACGCAAAGAGCCAATAAATTTTAAGAACTTTAATTAATAAATCATATGGTAAAACGTATACATAGCTCATTATCTATAAAGTTTATACTTTCATTTAAATTAATTTAAATGAAATTATGGTTACACAATTAAGTATAATAAATCTGTAATTAGTCTAATATTCGTAAGCTTGTGAAGCTTAGCTGATTATTATGCTATCTACTTAGCAAATTTTATGAAAATTTGATAATGATTTTTATCATCAAAGGTAATCACGAACTTTTAATCCTTTAACTTCATCCAATGGTAGACATTCAAATTTCTGAGATACTCTTTATTTTGAACAATCATTGGATTTTAATGGCACTTATAAAAAAAAAAACTGAAAGCCGTTGAAGATTATCTGGATGGCACATCTCAATTAACCCATTCATTCGTTTAAAAATGGCGAACGCTCTATGATGCTTTTCTATAATAATTACGCTATTATTTGATAGATATTTTATGATTTTCAACATAGATATTATGCGTTGAAGATGATTTTCACGACGTATTTTATTCCTGTATCTTTAATCATTGGAAAATAAATAACACGTTTGGAAAGTATCATTATTTTGGTTATATGATTACTTCTTTTCAGAACTACTTATATTTTTTAAATTTTGGAAATTTGAGTCCTGAAATTATTATTATTATTGTCAATCTATTAACATTCTACTTTTATAAAAAAAATTATTCAGATTCTAATTGGCAAATTCTTTAAATTTATGATTTCTAGTTATTTTCGTTGATTTGGTCCTTTGTTGTAGAGAAGAAAATGTCTCTCTTTATCTGAAACTATAAACTTTTAAGGACAAAATAACAAAAAATGTAACATATGTATGCAAACAGAAGTAAATTACTACAGATACAAATGAAAAATTATATTGTACTATCAAAGGTATCAGGCGTGGCTCGGCAATTCAAGCACAATACTGTACAGTATATAGTTTATGTGACAACTCTTACACCATCAAGACGTCGATATCCTGGCTAGTAGACTCTAATAAAAACAAATTTTAATTACTTATAAGTGAATTTATACATCATGTTAATAATTTATAGGTTATACTGGAATCCATTAATTTCTGCTTCCAGTTTTAACGTTGATTTAACCAGAATATCATGTCCCGATGATGTCATTATCATGGCAACATGCCATCATTGTGAGTTGTGACTCCACTCGTATTGGGAGTCAATATTGGGTATATTGGAACCGAACTTTACTCAGTGGCTATGGCACTGATGAGGCTGAAACTTTTAAGTTTCTCAAGGTTATTTTTCTGAATGAGAAATTTACCTATTTTTGTTATTAAAATATGCAAATTTTCGTGGCAATGAGGGAAAAAAACTTTTTCAAGAACGAGAAATTTCACTTACATTACGAGATTCAACATCAAAAAAGTTCTTAAGAAATATTTTTGCCTAAGATCTTACTTCAGGCACGTAATTTGCATCAAAATTTTTCACATATCACGACTCCTGTAAAAACGAAACTAATGCTTTAATGATTCAGCATCAGAAGTTGTGTAGGTTGGCAAATTTTCATATATATATATATATATCTTAAATTTTTCTAATTTTAATTTGTTATAATTAACCAATTTTTATACTATAATGATTTTCATTAAAACTTATCTGAATGCTTTGATTTGCAAGCTGTTTTTCTTCAAGAAACTAATATTTTGCACACATGTAAATAAAAATATTGATCAATTTTGCAAACAACATACTCGTAGAATATATTTTTGAAATTTTAAATGGTTGAATCTACACTTTGTGCAAATCAAAAAATGAATAAGACTTGATTCTTGGAAAATGTTCTTAAGCAAGAAAGGAGAATATTTTCATGGAAAAAGTATCTAAAGATGTAAAAGACGGGGAACTAGAAGTTTCCAATCAAAAAGTACCCAACAATTGCTGATGACAAAAAAGAGGACTAAAAGCTTTCAGAAACATGCCCAGTGTTTGTTAATTTAAAATGACAAGACTAGAATTGTTGAAATTTTGACTTCATTTTTTTTTCCAAATGCTGTAAATCAGAGACGAATGTAGTCCTTACCCATGCATCTTAGATATTTGTTGTTTCTTGCTGTTGCCTATATATAGGCCTATACAACCAATTGTTTTACTGGATAAAGCGAGTGAACTAAATAATATCTTTGTTCAATTTATGTGCCACTGTACAGTGCAGATTTTCTTTCTTTTCTGGCCAGCATGCATGCATAGGGCAGATGTAGTAGATCTTCACTCATCAGATGTTGTCATGGCAGTTTTGACTATCATGCCATATTTTGTGCACACAATTTTAACTTGTCTTTACCTGATTAACTCCTTTTGACTGCTTGAGCTAAACTTTGTTTTATTAGTTGCATAGACATTCAATAAGATTAATACCAATAATAAAACTGACGTAATTTTTTCTTCTCTAATTTACAATATTTCTGAAAAAATGGGGCGCAGAAAATATTTTCTGACCACCATAACTCAGTTATCCATTCAATATGACTTTCTATCTAGCTAAAGTTCTTGATTATGAGTTAAAATTAAAGCTTTGAATAAGTTAAACTGCTTTAATTATAACTTATCGAATAATAATGAAGTCACTTTTGAACAATTCTTGTTTGTCATTTTAAATCATCTACTGAGCATTTTTTGAGGGCTCCTAATAATCTTTTTCATCAGCAATTGCTAGGCACTCTTATGATCGGATATCTCTAGTCTCTCAATTTTTACACCTTTAAGTACTTTTTCCATGAAAATGTATTCTCCTTGTTTGCTTGAGAGCTTTTTTCAATAAACTGTTATAGTATAAACAGAAAAAAAATTATTAAAACTTTTTAGAAATATTTAAAAATCACTAATAAAAATCGATTTGGATGATTTAAATGTTTTTATTTTTTCTTCTAATACTAAAATACGGGTATATAATATTATTAAATTATAAAATACGCGTAGCATTATTTACAGAATATGCAGTATATTCATCATTTTCAATTTATTATTATTATTAAAAATTATTTTGTAGAGCATATTTACTTTAATGCCATCGTTAGGAAGAATTTATTTTATGAACGATGACGACTGGTTTGTTGGAGTGATTTTGGTTGCAACATTTTCTATCGTTTATCACTTTGATCACATCTTGTTCTCTTGACGAATCTCCATCCAAGATGTCGCTAAGTAAATCCATCTCTTCGTTCTTGCGAGATTCGGAATTTCTTTCACACAGAAGAATGTCATTTGTCACGTTTTCTCTAATCTCCCATATTTCTGTTTCTATGGAATAAGTTCGAAATAAAAATAGTATAATAGATAATCCATTTAACATATTTTAATAAAATAAAATAAAAAGTATTTGGTTTATATCTAATAAGTTGAATTTTGTAGAAACAGGAAATAATATTGAAATTTTCTCTTATTTCCATAAATTTCATTATCATCACCATCATATATGCCAATTTTTTTTATTTAATCATCGACCAAAAAAATGATTTTTTTTTTAATTTCATGTAAACACATAATTGTAATAATGCCTTGAGTATTGGGGCAATTGGGACCATGTATTCAGTTCATGATCATGATCCATTTATAGCATCATTATATAAAGTTTTATCTGGATATGATCAATAATAAGATAGAATAAATAGCTAACTGAAAATACTGTAAATATAGCAAACTAAAATCACAAAATTATTGAGAAAAATTTCATTCCTATTCATTGAGAAATAGGAATGAAAAATATATAAATGTCCTAATAAGGAATTTATATAGTTTTCAATCCTATTTTCTCAATAATTGATTCATGTGACAAAATTATTGAGAAAAATTTCATTCCTATTCATTGAGAAATAGGAATGAAAAATATATGAATGTCCTAATAAGGAATTTATATAGTTTTCATTCCTATTTTCTCAATAATTGATTCATGTTTTTATATATAAGATGTATTTACTGTAGATGTCTAGTTGAAACAGAAAATAATAATAGAAATATAATTTTTTGAGCATCTTTTAGCATATAGATTAAAAATATCAAAATATACAGCATAAAATATCAGCTCAAAATATTGTACAGCAATTTGAACATTTAATTGATGACAGATTTTTCAGATTATTTTATATTGTTATAACAGGAATAAAATTAAAAAAAAAAAAGAAAATAATTTTGAATTATTTAGATTTAATAATAATAAAGAGTTAAATAAATTTATACTACATTTCATTGGACATTTAGAAACATATATTATTACAAAATGCTGTAATAAGGGTGATCAAGTTACATGTCACTAGGAGCAATATAGGATAATCTCAAATAGTTGAGAGCCACATCAGTTTTTTTCTGGTAATTTTAAAAATTGATCCTCCAAGGTAGAAATCACATGCACTAGCAATTGTGGAAAGTATCAATCGTCTACTTTCTGAACATTCCCTTTATTTTGAAATGATTAAAGATACCAGATGTGTCTTTAAAATGATCTTCAATGGCATAATCTGTATATTGAATGTCATAAAAACATATCAAATAGGTTTATTACAGGAAAATCTCAAAAGTTTAAATTCTTCCATTTTTAAATAGTTGTCTTATCTCAAACTCAATTTTAATGACCTGACAACCTTGATGAATTTCATAGAAATTAATTAAATAGTTGAAAAGTTACTTCTGGAGTGACGTTATGTTATACGTAATTCAAATACAGCATATTTTTTACTAAATACAATATTGCTATTTAAAAATTTTTATTCTAAATCATAACGCTTTAATATTCAATGATGCACATTAAACGACCATTCTATTTTATTTTATTTTTTATTGCAGAATTTAGAAAAGAATGAATATTTTGAAACGTTAAAATAGTTGTTTGGTGATTCCTAATCTTGTCAATACAGTTTATAACTGTAAAATATAGAATAAACATTTTTTTATGTAGCATTCATGGAAGTTTAAGAAAATGCATTCAGCATACTGAAATACAGTCAAACCTCGGTTTACGAACGTCTTGGATTATAAACAATTCGTTTTACGAATAAATTTTCCGGACACAAAGCGTCTCGAGTGACGTATTGTGCCTCGAGTTACGAATACGCCAGCCGTTAACATAAACATTTTCAATGATTATGCCGTATGTCATTTTAGAAACACTTTAAAACGTAGACAAAAATAAATCATACTGGACAACTTTTCAGTGAAACACAAGCCCAGTGGGTCTTCAGAAGAGTCGAGTGGTGCCACAAGTCAGAAAAAAGAAAAATGATCCACACCATCTTCCACTTACGCAATCAACTGTCCTCCATACAGGTATGGTAAATCTAATTTAAGTTTTCGTCTAAATTTGATCCACTTAATGTTGTTGTTTGTCTTTTTTGTGATAGATTCAATGGTTTCTATTGATTTTGAGTTAAGAACTTATGTACAACGTACAGTTGTAAAAGTTTAAATTAAGCCATCATCTTGGGTTCAGGAACGGATTAATTTATTTTACATTAATTCCTATGGGAAAATAGTTTCGATTTACGAACGACTTTCAGGAACGAATTAACTTCGTGAACTGAGATTTGATTGTAGATTGTTCTGTTTAAATGCAAATTAACATTGCAAGAAATAAAAATGTAATTTAGAAAAATGTTAATTTTAATGATTTAAATTATTTTAATTTTGTGATATACTACATGTATTACAATGAACATGAGATTAAAAAAGTATTTCTTCGCGAAAAAATATTTTCTTTATACAATATATTTTAATTAAATTATTTTTGTTATATGTTCGTTGGAAGGATTAAATATTATAAAACCGAAAAATAATCAAACTTTAATTCATATGATTTTTACATACCTGTTTTCGAATTAGTTTCTACTTTGTTTCCTAATGACTTCTTGCACGTTAAAACATAGAATACACACATATACAGTAGTCCAAGTATTCCACAACTAATTCCTAAAACTCTGAATGTAGCTCGCGCACCAAATACACCCATGACACCTCCTCCTATTATAGCTGCAGCAGCTCTTCCTGAAGAAAAAAATATTATTAGATTTTCTTGTTTTACCATATGGCATTTATTATTTATCCTAGATAAATAATTAAATAAATATAAAACCTGTTATTTGAAACAATTGAAACGAGTTTCGTAAAGTAATTAGTGGAAATTATTCCTTCACAATAAAATAATGTTTTAATTTCAATTTAAAAACATTTACAATAAAAACATGAAGTTCTTGCTCACTTTTCTTTTCTGATTTCATTATTAAATTCTATCATTTTCATTAATAATTAATTTTTTCATATAAAAATACAATTAAAAATTTCCTATGACTGCAATATTTAATATCATTATACTTTAAAATCTGTTTGTTAAAACAATAGCTGACATGATGGAGGTTATAGAAATACTAATAAATCTGCATTTGTGGCCATCAGCTATCATAATTTTATATACAGTATTTTCTCTTGTTCAAATTAAAAGAGTATAATAATAAATACACATGAAATTTCAATTAATGGATTGAAAAAAATAAAATAAAATAAATTGTCAATCCTTCGATTTTATTATTTGAATGAAAAGTCTAATCTGATTTAAAAGAAGACATTTACTATTTAAATTTTTAGAATATCCAATTCGTAACTTGTGAATATAATATTTTATTCTCAAGTAAATATATAATACAAAGATTTTCAAAATTTTTGATATTTCTTATCTTCAAACATAATCGCTTTAAAAAATTCACTTTAACTAATTTCTGTATTCTCATAAATATTATTAACTTTTTAGCTTCCATCAATTTTTATGTTTGTCATTATCCCAATATCGTCTCAATAATTTCACATAAAATCTTCTTCATGAATAAGTTCCATTAACTTCCATCATCTAACAGTTTGCCTTTGGCTGATTTTTCGAGTGATATTATTCTAACGAAAAAGCTCTGTTGCAATGACTTTCATTCTTCATTTTTTCAACTATTGAGAAGCATGGTAATGACATCAATTTAACGTTATTTTTGACGAAAGAAATGCAGTACAGACTCTATACGCAAGCAATGGCGCAACCAGGGATGTAAAGGAGTAATTACATCCTCTGTTACTATGGATCTAATATACATTTATTCAGTGATTTCATGAGATTATTATTTATATAATAGATCTGATTGGTACAAATAAAATTCGTGTAACGTAGTAAAATTTCTTCAATGGATAAACATCTTTAATATTACGCCTATGTAGAATCAATAGGTTTCAATAGCTTCGTTTCCGAAATATACTTCTACATACTCAATTCAATATTTCAGTATGTATAATTCAATTTATTTATAAATTATATACAAAAAATCGATTAAAAATCATAATATGCATATGGATAAAACTGATCGAGATGACTTTAAAGTAACTATGATAAATGCAATAGCAAAACCTTTCTACCAGAGAATAATAGAAAATGTTCACAAAAGAAAGGAATATCTGCAGTGGACCTGACTTAGTGAACTAAGTCAGGTCCACTCCAGATATTCCTCGGAGTCCTTCGTTTCTTTTGTCTTCACTGACTTTTCATTCTCTGTGTCACTCTGCCACACCCGTATCTAACTAACTCTACTTGGAAGTTTTTTATACCCCCTTCGACCGAACAAAAATACTAACTGTGTGCCTGAAACGTAAAACCAGGCAATAAAGAAAGTACATCAATGAAATGATTAGCTTAATTATTAGTTACCGTTCAAGCCAAGTTGATGACTTTATGATTTCCATTTACGTAGTCGAAATGTCCAAACTCTTTAGATATGATTTAATTCCCGGCCTTTATGATTCAATCTGTGTGGTTCAGGTATCCCATCTTCTTTGATCTAGCTCAAAATCCCGACAAACAATCATATTCAACAAAATTTATACACGTAACTTTGTTTAGAGTTGCAATTTTATTCAAACAATATTCTGTAATTCTTGATTTTTTTAATTGTATCTATCTCCCTTGCTATATTTCTGGCAGCGTCACTATACGCAAGAACTTAAAATTAGGCATTACACCTTCACAATTTTTCAGAAGATCCAATCTTGACTAGTGAATATCATTTCTATTTCTCTTGTCTACCACTAGATTTGGTGGCATATAGTTGACATTGCATTGGTCATACTACTATGTATCCATTAAGATAGGAATGGTTTAAAAAAATGGAAAAATGAATGGAAAGCAATGCAAAAATTCTATATCATTATTAGCAGGCCACTAACAAAAAAGGGCATTCTTTAGTTGCCTCTTACGACACGTGGATGAGACAGTATGTTAATTCTATTCCATACGCACCGTGAAGAGAGAAAGTAGCTGATTTATAAGCTAGTAAAAATTATTTCAGTTTGAGTTTTTCAGTTACAATAACTAATAACATAAGATATATTTACGATGGCGGCCATTTCAGAACTCAATCGAAATGCATCATCTAGAAAATTGAAGGATGGAATGGAAAGAACCGAACTTATGTATCTAAAAAATCTGCAGGATTCAAAATTCTTAAGAAAAATTTTATTTTCAGTTTGCAATAATAATCTTATGGTTTTCATGATACAGAATTAGCATTCAAAAACATTATCATTTTAATTCACCTAATTTATTTACTTCATTTTAAATACTGCATAATTACTTACATAATTAAATACTGCAAATAAAATAAAATAATAATTCATACATTCTGTTTATATTATTAAAAAACTAAAGATTTAAATATTGACGAACAAAAACATTATCATTTTAATTCACCTAATTTATTTACTTCATTTTAAATACTGCATAATAACTTACATAATTAAATACTGCAAATAAAATAAAATAATAATTCCTACATTCTGTTTATATTATTAAAAAATAAAGATTTAAATATTGACGAATGAATATTTTCATAGATATATTTTTAATAATAATATTAGTCATAAAAATTTCAGAATTCATTGATCCTGAAAAATTTGTACAGCTATACTATTTAGATTCATTAGCGTTTTTGTTAATTAATTAGAATTTAATCAAAATGTTTACTTGTAAGAATGAAACATTTTTTAAGAGTTTGTAACTAAATATCTTAAGAAATCAGTTTCTTATATTCAATTATAATTTAAAGGAAATAGTTCAGAAAAGTATAATACAATATCTCAAAATATTAAATTAAATTAGGATAAATTATTAGATAGAGTATTTAATTAAAGCTTCAAAATATTCGATCATTATAATGGGGAATGTAACATCAATGATGATCTACAATTTTATTTCTCTCTTTATGATTACTACAATAAGGATTGGGTCTTAAGGAAACCTAACGTTTATTTGCATAATATTTTAACCATTCACCTGTAAAAAGTGTTTACTATTTTTCTTGAAGAAATAAAAAACATTAAATAATAATTTTGGACTTTAAGCATAATTAAAATATTTAAAGATAAATTATGTATTTCACGCACCAATAACTGAAGATATTATTACAATTATTTAAGATAGGGTAACATATTTTCGATTTATGTTATTAAATTTAAACTTGTACTTTACAAAAACCCTTAAAAACTCTTTAGCAAGAAACATATATCGAAAATGTATTAAATTATTTATGAGTTTCATTTGATATTTATTGATATAAAAGACAAAAATTAATCAAGTCATAATATATCCCAGATTTTTATATAAAAAAATAATCATATCTTTTAAGGCTAATTAATATTTTTCCAATTTAAATGAGTATAGAAAATAATGTAAGATTTAAGCACTTTACGCAGTTGGTTATTAAAAATTTTTTTTTTAAGTAAAACCGAAAAGTGTTTAAATCTTGCATCATTTTTAATAATTTAGGATAAATGCAACAATTTGTGAAAGTTAAATGAGTATTTTTCTAATTAGAGCAAATTACATGGCATTAATGAAGTGTCTGAGTAAGAAAAGATTTGCTCTTCTACTATACAATTCATGTTAGTATGAAGAGTGTCTGCTAATATGATTATCAGAGAAACAAATATTAAGAAACTGCAGGAATACCTTGTATAGCGCGATTAATTGGTTCCAAGAAGCGTTATGCAAAATTGCGTTGTTTGAGGTCTATTTATAATGGATTTTAATTTAATTTGTTAATTTATAAAAGATTTAAGACAGTGGTTATCAACCACTGTGCCGTGGCACACTCGCGAAAAATTAAGAATGAATTGTATGCATGTAACTGTGGTTGGCTGGATATTCCTTTTGCAGTCTAACCACTGTATCGATTCCTACAAATAGGGTATCGTTAGAAATATCTAACTCTCGAATTTCTGCGACAGCCAAAATTTTTTTGTCGCTATTCATAATTAAAAAATTAAAAATTAAAATTATAGTTTCTCTAAAAAGATAAAATCCGCAGGTGGCCTTATAACTTAATAAGTTCCGCCATTTAATGATCCGGTGTACGAGTATGTTTGTAATCTGAATGTAATAAATAAGAATAGGTTTGCAGCCAAGAACCTTGCAGGTTCGTTAGGTAAAGACGAAGAAGTGGAAGAAGGCCAAATTATAAAATATTAAAATGTGTTCCTCAACAGAAAAAACGTTGAGAACCACTGATTTAAAATGATAAAATCGTTTAAAAATGAAAAATATATTTATTTATTTTTAATTAAATAACAAAAAAAAAAAACATTTTAAACTGATATAAAAGTTGTAGAACACATTAGACTCGTTCATTGAATTCTCACTTGATATTTTAGCAAACTGAAGCGCCATCTCGTGACATTTTATAACTTCAAGTTTCTTTTCTAATGTCAACCACTTGAGTTTTTTGTTAACTCTAACTTCTTTGTTTTGTCTCTTTTCACTCATATTTAAATAATAAAACAATATTAAATACTAATATTAACGTAAATAATACAATGCCGCGAAAAAAGAACCTGTCTACGTGAGAGCCAATCGAAAAACTACTGCATAAACGTGGCTCTCAACTGCCACCTGCGGCGCTTGGGAGGTTGCCGATTAGTGTTGCCAATGTTGTTATGTGTAATAATCAACCTCCTTGGTAATAACATTGTCTATAAATATATATGGTCATCAAACTTCGACGCGATTGCTGTAAGATTTTGAAATCCTGTCACTAGAGTGCGCTGCGTATCACGTAGGGCTAAAGCTTTGGATATAGAGCATTACGGAGGGTTGAATTCGTACTTGAACCTGACCTAGATTGTTGTTAGAGAAGTAATTTTATTTATTTTTTGACGAATTTTTATAAACAAAGCTAATTTAGATTTAATAAATAAAGTTAATTTAGGTTTAATAAATAAAATTATATAAAACTTATCACAAAAAAATAACAGAAATGTGCTTGTTTCATAAATAATGAGAATATTCCGTATTATATATAAATAAGTTTCATATTTTTATTTATTTTATTTGTATTTATATTTAAAATATTCTACTCTTGGAAATTATATACATCAGTTTTTTTTTTAATTTAGGAATAAAAAAACATCACCTAAAGAGGGCCAATAATTCCTGCTCTTTCATATATATAAATTTCATAACATTAACTTTAAAATTAAAAAAAATAAAAAATTAGTGCAATGGTCCCTTAATTAAATAATATAAATTGTCTGCTAATGAACTTGTAATATATTATTATTAAAAAGAAAATATATGTCAATCATTTCTTTATTATATTTAAAATTCATTGCAAAAATATTTCATTAAAATTTAACTATTAACATTATTTTATTACTATAAATTGTTTTTTAAAAACTTAATAATAATTATTTTTTATTATTATATAAGCAACTACACAATGACATTACTTAAAAAAATCTTCTATCAACACTTTTCATTTTATTTATAGTCTACACAATCATATTAATTTTTCATATATTAAAATGTAGTGTGTTTAGCTTTTTAAATATGAAATCTCAAATTTAAATTAAAAATGTTCAATTTAAATTTTGATAATTAGGAAAGTATACTTTGTTTAGTGCAACAATATGTAACATTAAACTATACACAACTTTTTAAGATAAAGATAAATATAAATAATTAATAAATTTGTATAATGCAGAATATAAAATAGCTAGTAAACATAGTGAGTACTGCTTAGATTTAAAATAAATATCTATTTCCAAAAAGTTTAATTATTATAGAATTTTTATATAAATCTATTAAAATCATTAAGCTCAGCAAAATTTCAAAATAAATGCTTAATTAAAATACTCAGTTCAAATATTTATGAATTTTTGAAAAATTTTTTATGCACTTTATCTCTCATTTATATTTATAAAGCATGGTATTAAATTTATTTATTATTAACTTGAAATACTGTAACCAAATTTTATATAGGTATTCAGATCCTTTTCAAAACATTTTATATATTTATTTTCAAAAAGTTTGCCTTTCCAAAAACTTATATTAAACTTAAATTATTTTTTTTTTAAATTCAATATCTAAATAATTTGTAGGAAATAGACAAAAGTATGATTTTAAAATTATATGCTGTATAATACTGTTATCTTAAAATAATTTAAGTTTAATATAAGTTTTTGGAAAGGCAAACTTTTTGAAAATAAATATATAAAATGTTTTGAAAAGGATCTGAATACCTATATAAAATTTGGTTACAGTATTTCAAGTTAATAATAAATAAATTTAATACCATGCTTTATAAATATAAATGAGAGATAAAGTGCATAAAAAATTTTTCAAAAATTCATAAATATTTGAACTGAGTATTTTAATTAAGCATTTATTTTGAAATTTTGCTGAGCTTAATGATTTTAATAGTTTTAATATATTGTTTTCTAGTTGAATAGCATTATGAAAAATTTATTGTAGCTGACATTTTATATATATAAATTAGCATATTTGTCAATTAAAAATAAAAAAATTAATAAAAGAGTTGATGTAAATTAATATAATAGATCTGAATAATTACCATAATCAAAAACGTTTCTATTGATATTTTCTATTTTTAATCATACATTCATGAATAAAATGATTATGAATGTATCAAATGTATAAAAATGATCATATATATAATCATTTTCAAACATTTGAAAACTTAAAATCAAAGCTTTAATTATTTTTTAACATAAATGTTAAAAATTATATTTAACATTAATAGTAAATAGCAAATATTTGTACTTTTGAGAAATAAATGTAAAACATAAATAAATAATTGAAAAATTTTTAAACACATTCAAAGTTTCAGATATGGCAAATCAATATGTAACTAAAAATTCATAAATTTATTTGTATATTAAACAAATAGTTTTAAACAATGTTTTCTTAGACACACAAAAAAAGTCTTTGGGAATCAATATAATAACTCAACGAAAATAGAGGCAATTTAGTGAAAATATGAATTTTTATATCCATTACTTAGCAGATACAAAAATAAATTTCAGAAAATTATTTTCACTAAAGGATATATGTATCATAAAACAGTTACTATTGTACTGTACATACCATTTTTTTAGCAGATACCAATAATAAATTTCAGAAAATTCTTTTCACTAAAGAATATATGTATCATAAAACAATTTGAACTAAATTATAAATTATTTTATAAATGGAATTGATACACTTGAAAATTTATTTACCAATATACCAACAAATAATTGTGTTTTAAATAATCATGTGAAATGTAATTATAATGTTGCTATTATCAAGGAATTATGCCTTATTTACCAACTTATATTAAAATGCAACAAGTTTTACTTCAAATGCTCATAGTATGTCTGTTCTGATCCAGAAATTTTAATAAAGTTTTTTTCAGCATTTGTATGATCTTTGTGCTCAAATACAATAATTCAGCCCATCAAATAATTTATTTGTTTAATTTTTCAAACACGGAATTATTATACTAGGCATTATACTGAAATATATTTTCAGTTTTTATTTAAATTTTTTTAATCCATTTTCTGTGGAATTAATAATTACAAAATCTTATCGTTAGTAATTTCGGAGCAATTAGAATTGTAATAATTGGTATTATATCAAACATACTTGAAGAATCAAAGAAAAAAAAAGGTCAGAACTGCAAAATTGTTGACTTAAAAATGATAGTTGTGAACTAACGTTAAAAATTTTAAAATATTATTTTTTACCATTTAAGTTTAAGTCCATAAAACATTAAGGATAACTCTAAGGTGTTTTCATTCTAATTTATCAAAATATAGCGAAATTCCTGCTAAAAACATTTTGAAATATTATATTTGAGCTATAAGCTTCTATACGTAGCTATTCGTCTGCTATGACCATAGGTGCGACAACAACGCCGCCCTGGTGATTAAAATCTAGATCTTAACAGTTTTTCCTTTGTTATCTGGTAGGAGTTTGATGACCATATATATTTATAGACCATGGTAATAATAAAAACCGCGTTAGACCAAAATCTGCGTTGTTCAAAACCGCGCTATGAAAGGTATACCTGTATATTGATATTTATTCATATATAAAAATAATTACTAATATGTGATAAAAATTTTACTTGAAGTCTGAAATCTCGTTGTTTCTATATCGACTTTTATATTTCTGTTCATCATAAAACATTCAAATTAAAAATGATCAACTGAAAATTTATTCAAAATATTAATTAGTTCAAGTCTAAATGTCATGAAGATATTTTTCTTGTTATACAGATAATAAAAAAGAGTTTTCTTTGTTAAATAGAAAGATAAAATCCTGAACAGACATCACCGTAATATCTAAGGTTGAGTTTTTAAAACTAGTTTTTATAAAGCGCATTTTTTAAGTTTAATAATATTTTTAAAGACTTACCGATTGAATAATGAACCATCTTCAAAACAGCTCCTCCCGATCTAATAAGGCCGTTAGGAACTATGTATGAGCAATATAAGCTGGAAGCTACAGACATCAAATGATAGGTAAGTAAGTCAGTTACAGCCAACAGTACACACCACCATGCATTGCTGATCAGAGAATAAACTATATATCTTCCACAATACATCAGAAGTGATAAACATAAAATATTCACACATCCGAACTTTTTGGCGATTGGACGATATTTCTTCAGAAATGGTAACCCGCTTAACGATCCCACAGTTATAGTTAAACCAAGTACGTATTTCGGTGTATCGAAATCCAAAAGATACCAAAACAAAAAAGTTTCAATATATCCCCACATCATCCCAATCCAGAACATGATGACCACCAACATAACATACTCACTGTGGAAAGAAAGCTGTTTAAAATAATTTATTTGGTTCCTGGGTAAAGGATAGAGCTGAACATCTATAATTACTATTGCCATCACAACAAATGCTATCAGGATATCGAATATGTAGATGGCATAACTATAATCGGAATCTTTGATATCCATAAGAAGTCCTACCAGAGGAGGAACTAATGCTGTGGCTATTGAGTTATATACATTTATCATAGTATATCTTCCATCTGTAACTTCGGTTAACACATTTAAATTATTTTCTAAGAGCAAAAGAATCACGGCCACCAACAAATGAATAATCCAGCGAAGAACAAGATACAGAGTGAGAAATAGCCATCTTTTATAACCGATATAAACACATTCTTCTTTGTCGAAAGATAATGTAGAAGAGGCATCATTGACCTCTTGAAAACGACACTTTAACGAGCAGTTTCCTTTATTCAAATGAGGAATAATAATGGGACAGGAAATGTGGTGAAAGATCAATTGATGCCAAGTCACTGCATCTACCGGATAGTAACAGTCAGTATTTCTGTCTTCGGGGGAGTTTAAATAGAGACCAAACGTAAAATTCTCTGATAAAGTGTTATTAACTTCTACTACGTGACAGACTCTCCCAACTTGATCGTCGAAACATAGATCAGCTACGTTGACCGGTTCCTGCAGATCGGATCCGTGATTTGGACATTGCACGCTACAAGCCGTGAACTGCAAATTGATAATATCGTCTCCTCTCACTGGGCTGCAACTTCTTTCTTCTCCACATTTATCTACAATTATCCAAGGTTTGATTTTCATGCCACAGACGAGATGTAGAGAATGTTGTCGATGCTCTGGAGGCGGCAGAAATGGAAAGATTAACAATGCCGAAACGAAAATTAGGATAAATATTAAAGAGTGAATCAAGACACTTCGACAGCTTCCTACTTTACTGATAGCGTTGTTGATCAATGGAAAACTGAAGATTTGAGCAAATGGCAAAAGACTGCAGATTACGGCTGTTTCGTGTATTGTGAATCCTAAATATTTCATGTGAATATTCAGAAATGGAAGAAGACTGGAAACAGCTAAAGGAAGACAAAAAATAAATTCATTTTATGACATTGTTAAACATTAACATACTCAATTAAATCGAAGAAAAAGATGTATTATATTTTTTAATAATTAAATAAATGATAATTTGAATTATAAAATGATTATACCATATATCAGAACCGGATCTAGATATTTTATCACTTGAGGCAATATTAGAAAATGACGCTCCCTCCCTCTTCACTCACGCACATTAATATATAACATATCTAATACTTTGGAACCGGAATATAATGATGTCAGACACATAGATACTGAGAAACATACAAAATCTTGGGTTAGGTTGGGAGATAGTAAACCTAGACTGAGATTATATACAGCTTTTAATGAAAATAAAGTGGTATCAATTTTAAAAACAACAATAATAAATAAAGCATATTTGCAATTATGATATCATGATTGCGATATGCCAATGTGGGAAAATGTGAGGGAAACAAATACTTTATTTAGACAGGTTCCCATTCAACATTATAAATAACAATTTAATTCGCATTAGTTTCTCTCTCCCTTGACAAGTGACATAAACTATAATGTCTTTTAGACCGACTCTACGATAAGAAATATTGTCAAGATAAATATAATTAAGCTTATGTGTGAAAATGCAACTGCATTTTCAACCCTTCTCATAATTTTCGCCCTAGGCAACGGCCTCACTCGCCTCACCCTAGATCCGGCGCTGCTATATATGCTACTTATTCTTATTAAGTTTTAGGCAGTTTTTTTAAAACAAAATACTTAAAAGTATGGCTGGATTCACACTGGCCTTGCGACTGCGATCTCGACCACAACCGCGACCGTTGCTATAGAAACAATCCCATCAGGCCTCGCTTCACGGCTCTTCGTTGCGATCACGACAATATTCAACTTGCTGAATATTGTCGCAGTCGCAGCGACTACGTCATTACGATAATAGCCAATAGAAATGAGGCATTTGGCCATCTGTTACGAACTGTATGTAGATCAGCTCTTATTGGCTGTTGTTTATGCAGTTGCTATTGGTTGATTCGAAAAATTGTGAAGCCGGTCGCGATCAATCTGCATGTTCTGTCGCAAGTCGTCAATTGTGGTCGTAGTCGTAGTCGTAATCGATATCGCAGGCCAGTATGAATCCAGACTTACACTAAGAAAACAATAAATTGCCAGGATATGATAGAGTTTGATTAGATAATATTGGATAATAACAAATATCGAATAGCAAACAGAAGTAATTTTTATCAATTTTAAAGTGATTTTTCGTATAGTTTTTAAAATGATAACATACCTGCAAAAGTAAAGAAAACGACAAGTTTCAGAGGAATCAAAACCCAATCGACAGGTCGGCACTGACAAGCCATTTTACTTTTTAATCTAGATTTTAAAATAATTAAATAAAGTACAGTAATGACTGCAAAAAACTTGCTATAATTAACATTAATGTTTATTTTCAACACATAATTCATTAAAATATCATCGAATAACATTTCAATCATAAAAATTTCTTATTTAAAAAAGTCGATAGGTCATAGAAATAAGCATATTCTGTTTACTACGATATGATGCATTTTTATTTATTAAAAATCAAATTAATTGAAAAAATTTATTCGCAATTCAGTTATTTTCTATTATGCAGATGACGTATCACTTTTACGAATATGAAAAAATAGAAAATATCTATTATATTGTAGAAGTAATTATCATAACGCTTATCTGTTAGAATTGAGTGCGGAGGTTTTTCTTATCTAAATTATTTCTCCACAGATAAATAATTTATTACATCCAAATTAAGATAATGCGTTAAAACGAAGATCAATTATTGCTGATAGAAGGATATAAGGAAATCTTGAATATTGTATAGCAGTGATTCTCAACCACTGCGTCGCGAAAAATTTAGAGTGAATTATGTGCACGTATAAGGATTGTATGTATGTAATTGTATGAATCATTATACAGTATTATTAATAATCAATCATGGCTGGCTGGCTGGATGTCCCTTTTTCGGTTGAACTACTATACCGATTTCTATAAATGGAGTATCTTTAGAAAAGTCTAATTTTTGGATGTCTGCGACAGTCAAAATTAGAATCATTATACAGTATTATTAATAATCAATCATGGCTGGCTGGCTGGATGTCCCTTTTTTCGGTTGAACTGCTATACCGATTTCTATAAATGGAGTATCTTTAGAAAGGTCTAACTTTTGGATGTCTGCGACAGCCCAAATTTTATTAATAATTTAAAAATTAAAGAATAGAAATTACATTGAAATTGTAGTTCTTCTAAAAAGACAGAATTCGTAGATGGCGCTGTAATGTAATAATGGATGCCATTTTACGGTTCTCTCTTGGATTCCCTACACGAGTTCGGAGGTAGTCGTTATATACAGTATTATTAGATTAAATCACAAGATTATATTTCCGTTCATTTATATGAGCGGGTAATTTCTAGTATACATTAATAGTGAAACGTGGTTGGTTGGATATCCCTTTTGCAGTCGAACCACTGTACCGATTCCTATAAATAGGATATAGTAAGAAAAATATAACCCTCGAATTTCAGCGACAGCCAAAATTTTTTGTCGTTATTCATAATTTAAAATTAAGGAATAAAAATTAAATTAAAATTATAGTTTCTCTAAAAAGACAAAATCTGCAGATGGCGCTATAACTTAATAAGGCCCGCCATTAAATGATCCCGTGTATTGGTATGTCTGTAATCTGAATGTAATAAATAAGAATAAATGCAATAATTTGTTAATAAAAATTCATTATTAAATCTAAATTATTATTTAAAATATTTAGGTTATTATTATTAAAATATTTAAAAAAGGTTGAGAACCACTGCTGTGTAGTATTAGTAGAAAAAAATTTGATATATTAAAACTCGTACTCTCTTTAATATCCTATCAATGAATAAAAATGACAATTTATTTTCTTCTTTCTGGAGAGACTTTTTATACTTTTAACGTTGTATTCTTCATTTATTCGACAATATATTTACGAAATCGTATAAAAATGAGCAACATTATATAATAGATACTTTGTATTCCTAGAGCTAAAACTTGAGATAGGAACATAGAAAGTTCGTACTTATATAGTGTCCGGATATATCTTGTTTCATGCTTACGTCATCGATTTATTTGGGATAACAATACAAAAATTACACGATCATGCGTGGTCTTCTTCTTCTTCCTGTTAATATGGAGGGTATAGCCACCGCTTTATCCTCCGAGATGTATGAGTGGTCTTGAAATGCGGTTTTGATTTAAATGCCACTTGAAATGTTTGACAGTGCTGCCATCTTAGAACAACCTATAGCGGCGGTACTTAACACGTTAGTCGATATCTCTAAAGAGGTCGCATAAAAAATTTTTGGAAAATTTATATTAAATTCTATATAAATATTTATTCTATATAATTTATAGAAAACTAACTAGAAAATGTGTTCAAAGTTTTCTTAATGCCACTTCATAATCATTATCGGATTAATAAGTGGTATGTTCAAAGTTTGATAATTATTGAACAATCAATATCATTTAATTTTTTACATATTTTTAATTAATATACGTAACGCATTACAGTAAAACCCCGTTTAACGCGGGGGATACGTTACAAAAAACCAATCGCTAAGTGAAACAGCGTTAAACGAAGTCATCTTAACACGTAAATAATGAGGATAGGTGAAATAGGACAGTGAATAAAAATTTTGTAACATGTATTATTACTAGTATCTTACATTAATTAACTTATATTCGAATAATTTAATGATGTTAATATTGACGCTTGAAGGACAGTGAATAAAAAATATACGTACCATTTTTTTATTTTATTTTGTAACATGTATTATTGTATTGATAGATATTCAAATATATTTTAATGACTTTTTTTTTATATTAATTAAACTATACCAACCTGTGGCTACCGATGAATAATTAACAATCTATTTGATTTTTCTCCTATAACGGGAAATAAGTGTTATTCTTATTTATCATCTTAAATATTATATTTTATTAAATAATATTTAAAAATAATTTACCTTTGTTTTCTTACACTAACAGGAATATTGCTTACTCCTCCCATACTGCCTGAAGTTCGAAGACGAGGAATAGAAGAATATCTTAGCACAGAATATTCTCCTTCTCTTTTTGATTTCTGAATACTAGATGTTTTGCTAGCACTATTAATATATTTTTTCATTTTTTTCTTTTGCTTTATCTATAAAGTAAAAGAATTATATATATATTTTAATAAATTTAAATCATTTTAATAATAATCATAATTAAATAGATTTAAGTATTTTAGATAAATCAATTGGAAATAGTATATTAAGTATATGTTGTCATCAAATAAGTGAACACATTAACAATCTTGGACAGGAAATAATTTCTATGATATCAGATCATTATTTCAATATTAATTGTACTTCTAATATTCAGATATGCATTTCAGATGAAATCACATCTCTCTTCAGTCTGATAATATACAAATAAAGATTTAATAATTATTGACGAAGTATTTGTCATTTTTAGCTTAATTTCCAGGAAAGTGGAACTTATAAATACTGTGTCCTCCCATTAATAACTTTTGAACTAATTAGTAGATTTTCATGAAGTTTAGTAGTAATGTTCTGCCATTAATCATCTCAATGTTACATTATTTTAATTCTCTAGCTGTTATAATGGTAGATATTCAAAATTCAAAGGCTTCTCCCTAATAACTTTTGAACTATTTGATTAATTTTTTTTTAATTTAACAGGATAATCAGATCAATAAAGTTGAATTTTAAATAACATTAATCAAAGCTGTAAATTCATCTATTTAAAAATGGCAGATATTTAATCTTCTGAAGTTTCTATGTAATAAAGATGAAAAAATGACTACTGATAAAGTTATCCCGTGGATTAAAATTTTAAATTAAATTAACAACTAGATCTTAAACTAATATAAAACAAAGTCTAAACTAGCTTCTTGGACCTTAAAAGAAAATTATAAGTGCAGGAATGCTTTCAGGTTGAAATGCTCCTCTTCAGCAAAAATTTCAGTGCAGGTCCACTTTTAAGCTGGACTCAACTGCAAAGAGAAAGAAACTTTCTCTTTGCAGTTCAGTCCAGCTTAAAAGTGCTCCTGCATCTCATTTTTTTAAGGTCCAGTAAACTAGTTGGGACTTTGCTTTATATTAAAATTTTTATTTTATATCACTGATATGAGCAGGTATCAACTTAAAAATGTTAGTATTATTACTTAAATTGTTCATACAGCTTTTAGAGGATAATATACTTATTCAAAATCATATATAGATACCTTGTTTTACGGTATTTTGCTAATATGACATTTCTCAATTCTATTCTATGTTTTTATTTTATATCTAAAATGAAAATTATCTGAAAAATAATACTTAGAATAGATATACAGCAATAACTTGCATAGTCTGGTTTCAAATAGTCCAGTTTCACTATAGTCCGGATTGTAATTGTTAATAAAAAATTTTCAATTTAATTTATTTTTTTAGAATAAATATGAAATGTAAGTGTGCTTGCTACTTACTACCTATATATGATTCGAATAGCCACTATGACGGAGACAAGCAGGTAGCTGTTCCAGAGTTGCCAAATTTATCTGAACAACGTTTGTTATAGTGCTAGCCTCTCAAGTGCAATGTCATCAGTTGTTTACCACAAATTTCACTTAATTGAATCATTGAATGGGAACAAATACTGGGCATATCGGAGTTTGTGACTCATCAGCCCACATGGTCCAGTTCAAGTGGGAATCCACCTTTACGCAGAGCACCGCTCTGCATTTGGCATGGCGCCGAGCGGCCAACTTGGAGAAAGTGAATACGTTCACCTGCTAGGCGAGCCCTCTTTATCTATTCATCTTTATGGGCTTGGTTCCACTTTCTGTCCCCTTCTGTCTATTATAAATCTTTATAAAAGATTTTAATGTTTAATGCATATGAAATAATTATTAATGTAAGAATTTACAATTTAAAAAACATATGAGCAAATTGAAAATTCCTTGGAACCAATTATAATTTTTCCCATAGGTTATGTACCTCGAATAGTCTGGTTTCAATTAGTCCGGTAAGAAAGAGGAACCAATTAACCAGACTATGCAAGGTATTGCTGTATAAAACATAAATTAACACATTAACACATAAATGGGCCATGTCTGGAGCCATCTTAAAAAACTGAAGTGCAAGATCTGGAATTAAACTTTGATTCTCCAACGTGACAAATGAATGCTTTAAAACACAACCATTTAGTTGAATTTTTTAGGCCTAATACTATTATGCAGTTAGTATGAATAAGTTTTTAAGGCTTTTAAATACATTAGGAAATGAAAAAAGGCTGTAATTTGTTTTACAGCAATGATCTGGAATGTAATCTCTGCAATAATGAGATATTTCTGTAATGAAAACATATTTTCTTCTTTATTGAAAGTCATTGGCAATTAAGTATAATAGAATCTAAACAATGATCTGGAATGTAATCTCTGCAATAATGAGATATTTCTGTAATGAAAACATATTTTTTCTTTATTGAAAGTCATTGGCAATTAAGTATAATAGAATCTAGTTAATATAAACTTAATATAGTTATTATATAATAGAATCTAGTTAATATATATGTAAACAGATAAATACTATATAATAAAAAGAAACTGCTAAGAATTATTATTTTTGAAGACAGAGAACTAATTCAGTTATAGAAATAAATTATACAGAAATAGTAGTTCTGTACAGGAAAATTTTGTTTAAAACATAATAATCATCAACTATATAACTGATGAATTTATGAATGTCAAAAATGTTTTTATTTAAAATAAATTTTTCCTTTGCAGCAATGTTTTTCTGTGTAACTTATTGCATTAATAAGAAGGATACTGAATTAATAAAAATAAATGTTATTAAGATATTGTAGGAATGTTTCTGATGCTTATTTTCATAATTAATTATTATTGTATCAGTATTGTATATTATTCAAATTATGATTATTTTGAATATAGGCAGTTGAATACTAAATTTTATTGTTTGTAATTGTAAAATTGTTTATAGTTGTAATATTTTGTTTTGGAATAAAAAACATTTATAATAAAATATTTTAGGTCTATTTAGTTCATTTTCAAAATACAAATAAATTCAAATTAACAAATATATTTCTGCTTGCAATTATAAAATAATAAAAAGCTATAAATCAACAAGTAAATTTAATTTAGAACAATTAAAATGCTTTATTAATAGGAAAATATTTAAATGTGCAAAAATATCTTATTATTATTAAAGATATTATTTGTTCCAAATTTGACATCAATAATTAAAATTAGTTGCAATTATTTTAAGAAAAGTTTACAATTTAAGAATCTGCTAAATATTACATGAAAAAATTTTTAATATGATAAACTTAAGAATCAGAAATAGCAGACATGATCTTATGTTTAGAAATAGCATCTATGTTCATTAAACCTTGTAACTCATTAAATTTTTGTATTAAAATCCCATTGATGAACACAGGAAAATCGATAATAAAATATTGGTACATGTTTCGTTCTTTTTAACATCAGTATGTAAGAAAACTGTCAAGATTACATTTTGAACGCTGCCATTTGTTCAAATATAGAGTTAATATTGTTTGTAAAATATTCATCTTGTTAATGCTTACAATTATAATACACACCAATCATCTAATAGAAGCAGTAAAAATAAAAACAGTAACATATACACAAAATCTAAATCAAAAGTGAATGACAACATTCAAAATAAAATCTTGCATGCTAACATGATTGCTGTATTTATGTACATAGTAATCAAGTTAACATGAAAGAAATAAGGAAAACATATATTTAAATTGAAAGAAAATTTCTTTCCTTCCTTGTATTTTATAAAAATTAATTCGATATATTTTATTTACATCTGTATTAATAATCGTGTAATTTTAACGAAGAGTTTAACTGTAGTACTCCAATCTATATAAAATTATAATATCATATTTATTAATTTTAAAACTTAAATACTCAATTAATAGATAAAATATAAAAGTTTCGTGAGTTTATAAAATTTCTTGAAAATATAATTTGAATTGATACCTTTATATTAGAAGTAAAATTATTCTCTTTATTTTTCCCGCTTTGAATATAATTCCTTAGCTTACCGCTAGAGGTCGAAGAATATAGAACTGTAGATGTTAAATACGTATATATATTACGTGTATTCTTAAATTTTACTAAATAATTTAATAACTACAATTATTATTTATTAAATTACAACAAAATTTATTAATTCAAGTTTAATTTTAAATTCTTTATAAAAGAAAATGGTTAATTTTTTAATTTTTTTTACATGCTGTGGGTGTGTTTTTAAATTCAACACACTCCACCAATAATATAGGCGTCAGGCTATGGGCGTGTTTTTAAATTCAACATACTCCACCATTGATGTAAACCATGTTTGTTAAACTGTTTGTAAATTCACCAGTGACGTCACTGGTATATTCAGCACTAACTCACCACATTAACCATAGTATTTGTTTGGTTAACACTTGTGGATACAGATTTTGACGTCATTTTTTAAGATGGCTGCTTCCATGCGAAAAATAAATCTAAAGATTGGAGAATCAGTTTATGCTCTATCTGTTGATAGTTATACAACAGATATTTTTTTTGCATTTGAAAATATCTTCTGCTTCTAGTCAATTTTTAATACCTATGTCGGTATTAAAAATTGATTAGAAGCAAAAAATAAAATAACATCCAAACAATCAGCCATCTTGATGTGCATGTGTTGAATTTAAAAACATCTTGATGTGCATGTGTTGAATTTAAAAATGACGTCATAACAATCCATCCAACCGATGGATTGTTATGACGTCATTTTAGATGTAGATCAGTGGTGGAGTGTTGAATTTAAAAACGCGCCCACTGTGCTTCAATTTTTTTCCTTTCCTAAATGATCAAGGATGCTTCAATGTCAAATCCATAGATGTATAGTCCAAAGTATGATCACATATGAATAAAGAACTCTAATAAGATATCGGCGTTATGTACAAACAAAATACAGACCTACTAAAAATATTTGGCTTACTCTTTAGTATTAAATATAAGTCTTAGAAAAATATTACATGGATCCGAAATTTTTTTTTATTTTAGAATTATTAATTTAAATAATGTTAAACATTGAGAAATTCATAGAACGCAAGTGGTAACTCGTGTCATTAGTGATCACTGATTAAAATATTTTTTAATGTCAAAATTATGTAAAGTATTATTATGAAAAATTATATGGTGCTGTTTGTTGTTTTATATCATTTCAATGATAATTTAATTTATATATTTCTTTGTAAAATAAAAAATTAAAGATAAATTACAAAACAAATTCTGTGTAATGCGGTAGATATAAGTAATCATTATGGTAACTATTCTTTATGATCTTTGGAAGTAAATTTTTTCTTCAACATCCTGACTGACTTTCATTTTCTGCAATATTCCGAAGCGTTTTTTAGGAAAACATATCAATAAGATTTTCCCTACAATTCCTGGTAGACAGTAAGTTAGCATTGTTGGAGATTGGAAAGTTCCGGTAATCCTTCCCAAATTAAGGACGATAATAAACTCACTTGTCAGTCAACATTTCAGATGCAAATAGTGAACATCATGGTCTCATGGAATAAATAAAATGGACTGAAAGATCTCCGATATGTAAAACCATGAGTATAGGATCATTAAGGATGTACAACCTAAAATAATTTATGTAAACTCACTTGTCAGTCAACATTTCAGATGCAAATAGTGAACATCATGGTCTCATGGAATGAATAAAATGGACTGAAAGATCTCCGATATGTAAAACCATAAGTATAGGATCATTAAGGATGTACAACCTAAAATAATTTATCCAACGAATTAGAATGTATCCAAAACATAATTAATGTAAACAGCATTATAGCCAACGAAGAACCTCATATGATTAACCATATTAATATTATTATGATATTTGCAGTCGTGCAAAGCAAGAAAAATGCCGATGTGAATTAATAAAAATTGTTTTTGGTTATGTAAATGAAAGAGATTTTATTTTTATTAAAATACAGATTTTTCTTTGCTATTCCTGTAGAATTTATCGTTTATTTTATGAGTTCTGTACGTGTATAAATTTATAATTTGAGATATTTTCATGTCTTAATAAATGTATTCCTTCTTAATTTATTATTTACTTTAAAAAATAATATTTTTATAATATGATCCTTAGCGTTTCATGGGCTCCTTTAGCTGTTGGGCCCGTCTCCGCCACACAGTCTGCACCCCAATTTGTTAGGGCATTTTCATAACTACTGAAATATCTTTTTCAATGTAGCTAATATATGACTTTAAAAAATAATATTTTTATAATATGATCCTTAGCGTTTCATGGGCTCCTTTAGCTGGTGGGCCCGTCTCCGCCACACAGTCTGCACCCCGATTTGTTAGGCCATTTTCATAACCACTGAAATATCTTTTTCAATGTAGCTAATATAAGTTTAGAATGTAAAAACTTAGTAATTTGCTAATAACAAGCACCATTTCAAAAGTTCTTAAAATCAATTTTTTCAGCATTTTTTTCCTATGAAATTTTACACTGGTTTCCACCGACAGGTACTAAGCGGCGGCGGTGATATTCCAGTTCCCACCACCAGCTGCCCACACTCTTGATGGAATCAGTCGTCATGTAAAGGATGAGGTTCAATGATCCGGATCCAGACCCCCTTGAAAAAATCTGGAAGTTCGAGACGCAGGAATTGAATCTGAATTCTCCATTATTGGAAGCACAGCACGCTTCCACAGCGGACGTCCGGCCGACTTTTCAACATTACAGGGCATTTCTCTAGTTTGATCAACATTACAGGGCATTTTTTAAATATTAAAAAAGCTCATCAAACAAACTTAAAATTCTATTAATTGATGGACCTTCCGTGCACTAATGATTTAATATAATTTTCTCCCGCAAATTCATATAAGTTTTTAAGTCTTTGACTCTGATCGTATATATTTAAAACTACAGTTTATATATATTTCAACTGATATGGTAACTTATATTTTATAAATATATTGATATTTTTCTAATATTCGAGTTAATAATGTTTTTTATAAATAATTTATTTAAAATTCGCATAATTCTTCAATATTTTGATTTATACATATTTTCGAGATCGCTTAGTTTGCAATTTTATAAAACAATTTTATTAACTTTCAAATTGCCTCCATATCAAAAGCAGAAGAAGAAGAACTTCCAAACCGTCTACACATGGATAGACCGAGTATGAGGAATCTGGCAGTGAATATTAAAAAAAAAAATAAAATAGTGGCTCACGGGAATTTTGGCTACACAACTATTTTTTTTTTTTACAATTAAATCACATTTCCGAATAAGAACAAAACATAAGTATAGCTTTTTAGGCTATACAGTTCTTAGTTTTTGAAGTACTATAAGATGAACATTTTCTACAACTTAGAATTGAGACATTGCCAATCGAAAAATATTTGCAATTTAAGTCATTTCCAGAAACAATAAGATTAGTTCATTTTAATCGGTAAGAATTCAAAATATTTAGATTATATAAATAAAGTGCAATCAGTTTGTGTTTATCATCTATGGTATTTACATCCTCGTATAAATTTGGCTTTCTGTAAATTTGCACATATTTATTTTTAATTTATTTGACTTTCAAATTATACTAAATTATTTAATAAAATAAATGTTTTTCAGTAAAAACAATTATTGTGGAAAATTATTTTCACACTTGATTAATGAAAATTTTATATAGTTTTTTAAATATTGAATTTTTATGAGAAAAGAAGAATTTCGAAACAACACTACGAAAAACAATAGATTAGGAAAACAATTACGCAAGAATAACTATATCTATTTGCCTTAAAGGGACAAAAATAGAGCTAAATTTAATTCGTAAATATCATCTTCAGGTCCGGAGATCTCAGAAGACAGGTGGAATTTATGGCGATCAGTATCTGCTAACAAGTGAGATGTGATTCTTTGCATCCGTCTGCATGCGTTTTCCTGTACTTTGCTGCACAGGGCGGATCTTGCCAGGAGATGCGATATATCGTTTCTAGTGAGCATGAGTATTCCTTAATTCGCGGAAGAACAAATCTTATAGGAATGGACGGGCGGGAGGGGAGACGACTATCGGTTCATCTAACCATGTGAAACCTGTTTTCTCAATCTTATCATAATCTAAATTTTTTTATTAATCTTGATTTTAAATTTTTATACTTTTAGCTTTTCTAAATTTTAATTCTAATTTATATTTTTTAGTATTTTTGGGCAAAAATTTCTATTTGCTGCAGAACTTCGTCATTTTAATTTGTTTCGATGAATTGCATGATAATTTAATATTGTTTTTCGGACCTAAATAGTCCTGAGATGAGGATGTTAATCCAGATTTGTTCATAATGGAGTTCTGAATAGTCATTATAAAGTTTCTGGAAAAACAAAACAATCCGCAAAACCGGGTGAGGCTTTGAAGTGGCTTTGTGGCTTAAAGTGAAATAAATCCACTAACTAACATCACCCGGCAGAAAAATTCTGAAATAAGAAAAAAATTGAATTAATTAAAAATAATAATTCGAATATTTAAAAATAATTCGATGATTATTTAATATCCATTTCTATTCTTGATGAAAACTTGAAGAATTAATGCATAAGTCCAGAGATAAACACGGGCATTTCCTGGTTTATGCAAATAATTGGGATGGAAGTTTTTTGCGTAACCCGAATTTTACGTAAAATTGGAAAATAATTTTTAACAGAAATTCTGAAGCAAAAAACATAATGGCTAGAGAACTATGTAATTTCATCATTTCATTTATATCGCGTTATGGCCCCATTGTGTTCTCTGATTGAAAGAATATAACGCCTCATGGAACAATATTGTAGCAGTAATATAATAATTAAGATGAAGGTTTGGAGATTCATCAATACACTAACTGAAAACAGAGTATGTGAAAAAATTTTGAGGTATCAGACTCAAAATTGATTCCAATGGAAGTATAATATGGATTAGGGTTCAATTCCTGTGCCCCACATATCCAGTTTTTTCAAGAAGGGTCCGGCCTGCTCATTGAATCCCATCTTTTACCAGTTAGCTGATCCTACCAGTAGTGTGGATGATCTATGATGGCATGGAAATTTCTTGCCACTTAGTACTCATTATTAAGTTATTTATTTATTAGATCGAAAGATCTAATAAATAAATACGACGGTCGACGCCTCTTAAGCCCGACTTCTCTTCAACCGGGCCGATCTGGCTCGACTTTTACTCTCTGCATCCCTTTATCCGGGCGGTCGGGCTTCCTATATCTCCGGCCCGACTGCTATTCAATACGGGCCGATGGAACTCGACATTTCATGCCGGCTTCCCTAACGGGCCGATGGAACTCGACATTTTCTGCCGGCTTCCCTTTAGCCGTGGCCGCAACTCGACATTTCCTGCCGGCTTCCCTTTAGCCGTGGCGGTCGAGGCCTCAGCCCGACTTCTCTTCAACCGGGCCGATCTGGCTCGACTTTTACTCTCTGCTTCCCATTTACTGCCGGCTTCCCTTTAGCCGTGGCGGTCGAGGCCTCTTACACCGTCGTTTTTTATCCGGGCGGTCGGGCTTCCTATATCTCCGGCCCGACTGCTATTCAATACGGGCCGATGGAACTCGACATTTCATGCCGGCTTCCCTAGCCCGACTGCAATTATATACGGGCCGATGGAACTCGACATTTTCTGCCTGCTTCCCTGCGGTCGAGGCCTCTTACACCGTCGGCCCGATTTCTCTTCAAACCTAACTCGACATTTCCTGCCGGCTTCCCTTTAGCCGTGGCGGTCGAGGCCTCAGCCCGACGCTTCCCATTAGCCGTGGCGGTCGAGGCCTCTTACACCGTCGGCCCGATTTGCTCTTCAACGGGGCCATCTGGCTAGACTTTTACTCTCTGCTTCCCTTTATCCGGGCGGTCGGGCTTCCTATATCTCCGGCCCGACTGCTATTCAATACGGGCCGATGGAACTCGACATTTCATGCCGGCTTCCCTAGCAATTATATACGGGCCGATGGAACTCGACATTTACTGCCGGCGGTCGAGGCCTCTTACACCGTCGGCCCGATTTCTCTTCAAACCTTCGAGGCCTCTTACACCGTCGGCCCGACTTCTCTTCAAACCGGGCCGACTGACTCGACTTTTAACCTCTGCTTCCCTTTATCCGGGCGGTCGGGCTTCCTACATCTCCGGCCC
>AYEL01059836.1:0-12336 GCA_000484575.1 Olivierus martensii | reverse complement strand
AGGCCCCAGGCAATTGCCCTTTTTGCCCATAGGATAACGTGCCACTGACTTTAGAAATACATTGATTATAAATAGATGTAACAAAGGAAAAGCTTACCCAAAAAATTTACAAGAGAAGAGATAAACTGTTTCTTTAATTCTAACAACTGACTATATTTATATATAGTCAGTTGTTGTTCATCTATATATATATATATATACAGGGTGTTCCTAAAGTCCACCGACAAGTTTCAGGGCAGGTTCTACTTATGAAAAATAAATAAAAAATGTTTAATGAACATATGGTCTAAATTGCACCATTTTTAAAAAATGTTTAATGAACATATGGTCTAAATGGAACTGTTTTCGAGTTATAACGCTTTAAATCTAGCCAATCACCATCGTGTACACAAAACATCATGAACTGTTTTCGAGTTATAACGCTTTAAATCTAGCCAATCACCATCGTGTACACAAAACATCATGATATGTCGCATTTCCAAAACGCGTCGCTCGCCTTCTTACTGCCCAGTAGTAAGTAGGAGAGTGACGCAATGAGACCCGTCTTGGCAACACAACGCATCGTGATACTTTGTGTACTCGATGGTGATTGGCTAGCTTTAAAGGGTTATAACTCGAAAATGGTGCAATTTAGACCATATGTTCATTAAACAATTTTTATTTACGGTATAGTTCATAAGTGAACCTGCCCTGAAAGTTTGTCGGTGGACTTTAGGAACACCCTATATAGATCAGTGGTTCTTAACCTTTTTGAAGTCATGGAACACTTGATTATAAAAAAAATTTGCAGAACACTATATCACAAAGATCATAAACAACAAAAATATGCATGAACATATATTTTACTAAAAATTATTAAAACCAGTAAAAAAACATTAATTAAAAAACATATATTCTTAAGAACTGTAACTAAATCTTTTAGAAAAATGGAACATTTTTAAATCAAGTTTAATGCAATGCCTGAGCTAATTATCTTTTGCAGATTTGAGCCATGTCAGGTCTAATATATGATAAAGCTACTCTCATTTCTTCATCAATATTCCTGTCTTTCATGATTTTTAGTTTTTATGTTCATTAATGTTGAAAAGCCTTGCTCACATGAATATGGTGTCAAAAACTGTAGCAAAATCTTAAGTGCTTTTATGAATAAGCCTGCTTAACAGTTATTCAAAAATGCAAGTTGAATCTTGTCTACATTATAAAATGCATACTGCGCATCATCCAAGTAGGCCTCGCTTTCATAATTTCGCAGAACACTTGTAACATGTCTGCAGAACATCAGTGTTCCAGGGAACACCAGTTAAGAACCACTGATATAGATAGATAGATGAAGAAAATTATTGCATTACCTTCATACTTGATACATTCTGTCTGTATTTGTAACACAGATAAATTAACACTTTTATCATTTACTGTTATGAAATATATTTTTAACAAAACATAACAATATATTTCTTAATTAAGATTTATATTGGTATTTATCAAGAATTTTTTTTTTATTAATGTTAACTATTATATTTCACACTAACAGAATGCTCAGATAACAAGAATGCCCCTAATCCATCTGAATAATAATGCTATTATTATACCAAGTCAAATTTACTTAAAATGATCAATGATCTTAACCATCTGAATAATAATGCTATTATTATACCAAGTCAAATTTACTTAAAATGATCAATGAACTTAATCCTTTAAGAAAAACCTCAATACAAACAACAGTTCAAAATCATTTGGTGTGGCCAATAAAACAAAAGATTCTCAGAATACATGAACTTGACGAGGCAGCTTAATTAAGCAAAATTACATCTCAGTGGAATTACTTTTGGCAATTCTATGAAAAATATATTTTAGTCAAAAACTTATTTTGGTTACTATTAATCATTTGTAAAATATTCTTAGACAGATGCATTCCTCACTGATTCTGTTATGAAGTACAGATATGAAATCTGGATCCTAATAAAAGATGGTTAAAAATAAGAGCTTTTAGAATATAATACAGGTACTCCTCACTTAACGACTGGGTTTCGTTCTCACGTCTTGGTCATAGAATGAATTGGTTGGAAGCGAAAAACTTTGTTCCTATATTAAAATATTGGAAACAAATTTCAAATTAAAAATTTATCTCTTAATTATGCACAAAGTACAGTATTTTCAGTATCTTAATTATGCACAAAGTACAGTATTTTTCTTCAGTTTTTTTTTTGGAACTACGAGTGTGGGGAAATTACAAACAAAAGTCGTAAGCGATGCGTATGAGCAAAAACCAAATATTCCATAAAAAAAAATAGTCTTAAGCTCAGACGTAAGTTCAAACAGTCGTTAAACAGGTAGGTCGTTAAGTGAGGAGTACCTGTATTACAATACAGCAAGTACCAATATTTTTGTTTTGCCCAAGTTATACAGTATACTTAAATAAAATTATATTCATACAGTAGTTAGTTATTTTCTAGGAAATATCACTTTCAGTTACAGAATAAAATACTTTGGGTTTAAATAATCAAATTATTTAATATGAAGTATGCAAAATTTAATTAAGGTATAAAAATAAAAGGCCAGGATCAATTGATCTGCCTATTCTTTGTGAACAACTGGTATATTTTGTTTTTGTTTGTGAACAACTGGTATATTTTGTTTTGTATTCTAAGAAATTATAGCTTTCACCTTATTAGTTAGGTTCAGTTCAACAATTATAAAACAACACTGCATTCAGGAAAAACAAATTTATACTTTCTTCATTTTAATTATAATATGTTAATGCCTAAGCAAATAATAATTTATTTTCATAATTTATTATGAATATACCATGAATAGATAAATTTTCGTGGCCATAATAAAAATTACCAACAGAAATAATTATTAAATTACTACTATTTCAATTGCCCAATAGTGTTGTATAAAATTCAATTATCATTTATAATTTGTATTTTACCATAGTTAATCCAATAGAATCAATAAATTTGTTGTATAGAAGTCTTGATAGAAGATTTTCTATTAAATATAAAATTCTACAAATTAAGTATGAAAAGTGAGTTTGAAATGTATGTTTTTTTTTCCCCATTATTTAAAAGGAAATACTTCACCTGAAGCATTTAAAAGACGAACACTTTTTTGTCATCCTATAATCATTGCTTAAATTATACAGTATATATAATTTCAAACTAGTTAATCAAGAATATTTAGGTATGGGACACTTTTTAATTAAAAAGAAACCTAATTACAGTAGCCTCCTGTACTTGTATACAATATACTGTAGCAGCATTTTAAAAATTTTATGTGAACTTTAAGACGCAGCGCTACTGATGAGTCATGCATAGGGTGAAAGATTGATGTTTGTTTCATGATTTCCAAATTACAATTAGCTATGTAAATTTCTTTTAAAAAATGCGCAGTTAGAAAGAAAAAAATACTGTATTTGCGTAAAACACTTGATTACATCAAAAGAAATTTATGAAAAATAAATAAATGCGAATGTTACTAGCTATAATTATGCAGCAATATTTTGTTTAATCATTTTGTATAACTGTCTTTATAATAAAATTTTTTTTGCAACAGAACCAATCTGGAGAGACGATAAAAGTTTAATAAGTTAACAAAATTATATAATTGTCCTTTTAAATGAGATTACGAACAAACACAATGAGACGATCACTGATTAACAACATGACGTGTTTTTATGTGAAGTGCTGTAGATGAGTGTAATACGATCACGAGGAATAGTTGAAAATCTGATAACAATTTCGAAAACTATCCCTTTTATGTTTTGTAAGTGTAAGGTTTTAATTCATTAAAAAAATTATGTAGTGATTCATTCGAAATTTTTCGAGATAACAGGTAATAATAATAAATTCACTGTTTTACTATGAATTCAGAGGATATCATTTTTTTATTAGTAGCATTCGCCATGGGGTAATTCCTATTAAAATATTCTTAAGATGTCTCTGAAGACCAAATAGAATGTGGGCGGAATTTTAAATCTTAAATTTTTGTGACAATCGACCTGTTATTTTTTTAAGTTAACATTTAGACTACAGAAGTTGTATGTAATTATATTAAATTTTTACCGGCAGAGAGCGTCACTTACCAACTTTGATAAAAATATTGTATCTGTATAAAATTACACAGAACTTGCACCATGTTTACTATATGAGGTCAGGAATCGATTTTCTCTGGTTAATCGATATTTGCGTTTAGAACAAAACAGTATGAAAGATTGTTTTGCTTTCAGTTAAATATAGTATATAAAATATTCAGCCAATTATTGGAATTTTGTATTATGCTTCGATATGATTTGTAAAAACATTTCGATCAATCTCTGCAATGTCAAATAAACTTAATTTTTTCGTGCATATTTTATATATACAGAAAATGTTCATATGTCTATATACAGAAATTAAAGCAAAAATGTAAAAATTTTTTAAAAATAAGGTGACCAATCGTCCTCCTTTTGTAAGTTCTGTCCTCCTTTTCCTTATGTTGTTTTTTTATCTAAAGAAATGCCAGACATTAAAATAGATGACAATTGTCTCTCTGAAGAAATTAGAGGACTGAATATATATTTAAATTCTGAAAAATTAATAAAATGGGAAAATAAACATGTTGAAATTGATAAAAGTTGGGTGGAAATATTCAGCCATTTCAAAAATGAACGTATTCCATGAAAAAATTTATTTATTCTTGTTCATATATATATTAATTGAATTAAAAATTACCTATTTTCCTTAAACTTCAAGAGTTTCAGGATAAAATTGAGAAATTTTTTAATTAAAACAATAATATGAAATTCTTTGTAAATTTTTTTTAGAAAAGGATTAAAATGGAGACAGCACAGGAAATATCTAGCATCTTCGTTTTATCCAGTTAATTTGGAAAGTTACATTTCTAAAATTGAAATTCATGCAAAAAGTTTAACAGAGGAATTAAAGCATATTAATCTGGAAATTACAGATTTTGTTCATTTGATGAAAAAGTACACTCTTGGTGTTTTGTACGGTAAGTTTGAAAGAACAAAATTATTATTGTTTGATATAATCATTAATGATAATGGTAAGAGTAATAATAATAATAATTATAATATACTGGTATAGATCTATCATAATAGTTGATGAAAAAGTACACTCTTGGTGTTTTGTACGGTAAGTTTGAAAGAACAAAATTATTACTGTTTGATATAATCATTAATGATAACGGCAGGAGTAATAATAATAATAATAATAATAATATACTGGTATAGATCTATCATAATAAACAAAACAGTTCACTTCAATAGTCCGGAACATAATTCTTATCGATAAAATAAGTAAAATCATATTTTTGATTGGAATAACAATGTCAAATTCACATAACTTGCAGCCTACTCATACAGTCATATCACAAACTATGGCTCTTTGATTCATAACGCTTTCGGATTTGTGTACATTTTGAATTGACACAAGTCACACCATTACCCAAAGTTTCACTGTTTAATTTGGAGTATGGCTCTTTTGTAGCATATTTTTGAAAAAAATAAGGCCTGTAGTATTTCCTGTAGTTATAATAATTTGATTTACTTATATTAATTATGCATGATTGCTGTTTGGAGGCGAAAAATTTTGCTTTGTATATGACCTTTGGAATACGATCGGCCTGTAGTATTTCCTGTAGTTATAATAATTTGATTTACTTATATTAATTATGCATGAACCTATTTGGAGGCGAAAAATTTTGCTTTGTATATGACCTTTGGAATACGACCGATTCGCGTGCTAGAATTGTATGAGTCTGATGTGTGTTCTCTCAAAAAACACATTCTTTATATAAAACTTGCCCCAGAGAATCTAGAGAAGTACCACCCCAACAAATCAAAACAATTGTATGAGTCTGATGTGTGTTCTCTCAAAAAACACATTCTTTATATAAAACTTGCCCTAGAGAATCTAGAGAAGTACCACCCCAAAAAATCCAAATAGGTCATAATAGCAAAAATTTTTCGTCTCCAACAGAACGTATAACAAATTGAACTTATTTCAAAGCGGACGTATACCGAGGTACCACTGTAATTTCTTTCTGTAATTGGCGGTATGTGAGTGTGGGTACAAGTTAAGTAGTTTTAAACTATCATGTAATTTCACAGATATGATTTCTGTAATAGTTAATAAAATTGGTACTCATGCTCATTATCATCAGTATTTCTATTTCATCCACTGGTGGATATATATGCCTCCTTCTTTTGCCATATTTCCGAAATATCCTGAGGAGAAGGAAGAAGCAAAGTTCTTTGGACAGATTTTTAGTAAAAGTCAAACATGATGAGCCTCAGCAAGGTCCAAGTAGAAAAAAAGAGACAGAACATAGAAATAGAAAAAAGCATCAGAATTTCAGATTCCTAAAGTTTTATTGGAAACAGACTTTCCTTCTAACAATAACATCTCCTCCTCCTCCCTTCTCAGCATCATTCTAGTAACTGCACAAAATAGAAATAAAAGCATCCGTTTTATTAGTTGTTTTGTTCCAATAAAAATATGTAGCAAATTTGGAAAATCTTTGTATTGGAATATAATTATGAAAATTAAATTTTCTAGTTAATCTTTAAGAAGGGTAAAACTGAAATACTGTAAACATATTAGACTACCTTATTAAAAGGCATACTTTCAGCTACATATTTATTACAGAATATTAGATATACATTTTATTAAATATGTATCTAATATTCTTTATAAGAAGTTCAATGAAAGAAAAAAACTAAACATCCTTGAATTGCACCGATTAAAAGGCATACTTTCAGCTACATATTTATTACAGAATATTAGATATACATTTTATTAAGTATGTATCTAATATTCTTTATAAGAAGTTCAATGAAAGAAAAAACTAAACATCCTTGAATTGCACCTATCACTATTTATTTTATTTATTATAATTCAAGGATAGCTTTGATTGGAATTAATCGTTGAAACCAGATATCCTTGAACTGCAACGATCTCCAATATTATTTATTTTATTTATTGTAATTCAGGGATGTTTAGTTGAAATTAATCGAAGTTTTAATAATTGTATCGATACTATAATTAAAAAAATATATTAATTTCTTTCAATAGTTATTATACTGCAGTATTACGTAGTTTACATTATATAAGATCCTAGATAGATCATTTTACACGTGTTAGATAACGTGAAAAATGATCTGTTTGGAATATAATGCTTGCAGGTATTCGATACAAACAGACAAACAACAAAATAAGACTGTTCAATCAATTAATTTACAATAACAACTGTCTACAGATCACCTGTAAAAAACGGAAACTGGATAACTGTTGGCACTTCTATCTTTAATTAAATAAATAAATTACTTCTTTTTATTTAAATATATTAGTTATATTATATATGGGCTTATAATTCTATGAATTTCAATAATAATAATATTAATAATAATATCGGATTTTTTACTGATTTTAAACTGTAAAAATTATGATTTACGGACGAGCTATACTGATCACGTGATAGAACGACGATCAGTTTTAAGGTCTATTTATACAGTAGCGTGAAGAGCACGGCACAAGTATGAGCCGAGTATTCAAAGTAATTTGTTCAGCCGTTTTTCAACGGAACTGTTTCTAGTGAACACTAAATTATATGAATAATTAACACTAACATTAAACTCGGAATACTAATTTCAGGCAGGAGATCACCGAGCTAGTCCGTTTCACGAATGACTCTCCTCCCACTTTTGTCTCCAACGATATTTTTCCGAGACTCGTTCAGTTATCGATTAATATGCAATAGAGAGTTTTAAAAAGCATGCATACCGAATAAGTCTCAGTTTTCGTTTTTTATTGCATTTTGTAATAGAAGACGAAAAACTGGTTGAGTTAGTGAAAACCATGCATACCGAATAGGTCTCAGTTTTCATTTTTTATTGCATTTCGTAATAGAAGACGAAAAACTGATTGAGTTAGTGAAAACCAGTTTTGTATGACATGAACATTAATAGCTCGATGTGGTCTCAGTCTCCCTCATGATAACATAAATGCAGAGACTGTTTCCTCGGTTCGAATCGTACTCGTGTTGTGCTCTTCACGCTACTGTATATATATGTATATATATATATATATATATAGACCTTTATAGGTCTCGAAATAGTTTAAAAAAACGAAGTTTCCGATAAACAGTTATGAAAATTAAAAATTATATAATTTCATTTCCTTGTCAAAACTTATTTTAACTAAAAGAATTGATGTTGTAAAGCTAACGAAACTAATCGGAAAAACTATTATTTTTGAACGATCTTTTAGATCGGGAGAAGGAATGAAATTTTATTTTTATCAAACAAATTCGAACAATACCTAAGAGAATTACAAACCAACGGATCCAACGAATTGAGGTTATACGTTCCGATCAAACGCAAATCAATACAACTTATTAATTATAGTTTTCAAGTACAGTTTTCTCTGCCAATCCGAAACAGGAAGTAATATTTATCTCCCTTGCTAAATGAAGAGTCAAGTTCATCACATCAAATTGAAGAGTCGAACCTTCTCTTCAATTTGACATGATTGAAAAATAAAAAGAAAATAGAATGAATAAAAAAAGAAAAATTTGAGAATAAATAGAGCTTTCTCAGTCCTCTTGCATGCACCTCTTTTGCATTTCTCATTCTCTTCTGCTTATGACTGTAGTTGGATTAATGTTGTCGTCTGGTGTTTGTCAGTATTTCTGTCTTCAGTCCAAAGAAATTAAAGAAAATATTATTCGGCAAATTATGAAGAAGAAAAGAAAAAGATTCTGATACGTGTGGTTATGGGTCTCCCATTAAACTACACTATAGCCCCCATTTACAGTTATGATTAGATTTTTCGTTTAGTTTATTCGTTATTTTCGTAGATTTTATTCTATGTTATTTGTGACTAATTTATGTTTATTATATTTGTTTTATAATTATTTGCTTTATTATGATTATTATATACCAAATAAATGTTCTAATTTTTATATACATTAGTTTACATGCCTATTTATTCAGCGCACCTTCCTTCATTCTTCGGATCCCTGACGTCCTATTACCGTACTCTCGCTTCTAGTTCTTCGGCCATCATCCTTACATGATATCTAAACCTGTCTGGATATCATTTATCATGCCGGAGCAACACGGTCTAACCCTTTAAAGCTAATCAATCACCATTGAGTACACAAAGCGTCACGACGCGTCCAGTTGACAAGACGCGTCGCATTGCTTCGCTTTTCTGGTTAGTAAGACGGCGAGCGACGCAATGCGATATTTAGTAGCAACGCGACGCGTCGTGACACTTTGTAAAGTAGATGGTGATTGGCTAGCTTTAAAAGGTTATAACTCGAAAACGGTGCCATTTAGACCATATGTTCATTAGACATATTCTACTTGTTTCGAGGTCCTCTATCAGCACATAAAATATCACAGCGAAGTTTTTCTTCACCCTGTATGAATTGTCAAATTTAATATTGAATTAAGAACATTATCTAAACGCTTGTGTTTATCTGAAAATTGTCATTGAAACAAGATTCGAAAATGTATTACTTCTAGAGGCTCCGGCCTTGCGACGTCAACCACGTGGTTGGTTGCGCTCCCTACTTTTTTTTCTGGCGAAGGGATAGTTCGTGAACTATAAGTTCAGGAGTATCTCTGTATATGAAACATTTTAAATGAATTATCATATCATATTAGAAATAAAATTTTTATTCTTGTATATCAATAATAACTGAAAATAACTGTCAAAAATTAAGTAAAATGCTATTAAAATACAAATTACAAACCCATCCATAGCTAAAGATGTCGAGGTTAGATTGATTTAACAGATATGGCGTAAATTCTGAAAGACAGTTAATTTAAATTTAACAAGGCGTATAAATTTTTTTTCTTAAATAGTATTTTATTATTACTTAAATATTTTAACTTAAATATAAAAGTAATAAATACATATTTAAGATTAATAATAAAAATAAAATTGTTTATTTTTAAAGTTAATTTTTTAAATAATGAAACCATTAAAGGATGTCGCCCATCTATTAACATCGACATCATATTTTGAATTCTTTTGAGTCTATTAAAATAAAATATTTTGTGATTTTAGATTTTTTTTTTCCTTTGAATGTATCTAAATGCTATCTCGGTGCCAAATTTAAAATTTATACGCCCGGTAGTTAAGGCTTGGAATTTCCATTAGTCAGTTTTTCATGCTATACAGCATATATATATTAGATAAATATTTTAGATAGCTTGCACGAACTCATTTTTTGAACAAAAGTCAATTTTCAGTTTTTTATATCGTACCTGTTTCCACGATATAAAAAAAGCATAATTATAAGTTATAAAAATAATAAAAACAAGATTTCTTTATGACTTTTTAAAAAAATATTCCGAATGTTGATGCTTTCAAAAAATTCTCTCTCTTTTCTCTTTCAAAATATAAATAATATTTCTCTCTCGTATAAAGTAATTATCGAGAGAGAAATATATCCTATTAGTTTAATATTTTCTATCAAATCGCATCAATAATATTTAAAATATATATAATTTTACTTCAGAGAATGATTTTATTACATATTTCTTTTGCATATTTTCCAAAGAAAAAGTATATTTTATTTAAAAAAACCATGCGACATTTCTTTTTAGATACATCAATAAAAAAATGAAATATTCATAAAAATAGAAATTCAAATAATATACAATTTATTATTTTCAGCTTCTGTGAAAAAATTTTACGATTGAAATTTTAGAAACATCAATGTTTGAAATTTTTACTGTATATAATGCTTTGTTTTCTTTTTTATAGAAAAATTATTATTTTATATAGTTATTTTATTATTTCGCTTTAGTCTAATATTTTAATTTTTCTATCACTATATTTTTTTTATCAACAGATGACGTCACTTTCCATTCTGTTAAAATACTAAGTGACGGGCCGAAACAAACCCTTCCACAGACCCCCTGTGGGTAATAAACTATGCAATATAAATCAGTTTAAGTCGTAGAATTGTTTAATTTCATAAATGTGAACAGAACATGGATAGCAAAACTCGTTTTTTTTATCAACAGATGACGCCACACTCTATTCAGGTAGAATACTATGTGGCGGAGCGAAACAAGCCCTTCCACAGGCTGCCCATCCCTAATCAAGAATTATGAAATATTATTATTATTGTCTTTATTTTTATTTTGAATCATATTTAATAATAAGCCGGTGGTCAGCCGGATTGTGAAGAACAGGGATCGACGGGCCGGGCCCGGACCACATAATAAATGCCCCATAAACATATACCGCCCCGTAAACATATACTTTTATTAAAATCGAGGTTATTGGGGATTGATTGTTTGGGTTTTAGAGATATTTTCTTCAGAGTGAGTTGGGGCCCAACGAAGCTCGGGACTCCCCGTGTCGCGGGGTCTGCTGACCGTCAGCTGCGCCACTGCCGATAATGCACTTCCCCCAACTATGCCCTTACCCCACTTGCCTTATATGTTTAAGGGACAGCAATGTTAAGGGCGGCCGCGTGGAAACGCTTCGGCTTTCCACACTGGAGGATGCCGGATTGGCCGTGTGGAAACACTTCGGCTTTCCACTCTGGAGGACCTCGGGTTCGAGTCTCGGGTCCACCCCTTGAAAATATTTATCATGGGGTCCAAGCTCGGCCGTCAATCCGCGCCTCCACAATTATAATAAAATGATTGTTATTGAACTATTTGCAAACGAAACAGCTACAGCAGTCACCAAAGAAAAACAATAAGTCGGCATCTTTTACGAGTTGTATACTACCTCAGCTCTTTTGGATGTTGTTTACGGAGTTACTATTGGTTGATTTGAAAAAATCGTGAAGCCGGTTGTGATCAATCTGCATGTTCTATCATTATATAAGCTGCCAGTCGCGGTTAGGTTAGGTTAGTTCGGTTAAGCCGCCATATCCTCATGGGATATTCATTATCTGGCGGCGGCCACTTATAGAGCCCATCACAGGCTGGCCAACACCCATGATGGGGTCAACCAGATGGTTGAAGGATGGGGTTCAACGAGCCGGGCCCAGACCCCTCCTGAAAAACTGGAGGTGTGGGACCCGGATTTGAACCCGGATCCTCCAGGGTGGTAAGCCGCAGCTTTACCACGCGGCCATCCGGCCCTGTCAGTCGCGGTTGCAGTCACAAGGCCAATGTGAATTCAGCCTGACAATTATGAAATTTTATTATTATTGTCTCTATTTTTATTTTAAATCATATTTAATAATAAACTTTAGTAAATACAGATTGATAACTTATAGAAATCAAGTGTCGGCGGATGGCGGCCGGATGGCCGAGTGGTAACGCGTTGGCGTACCACGCTGGAGGACCCGGGTTCG